>CABHPH010064926.1:0-11883 GCA_902168325.1 Peromyscus nudipes
CCGAAGAGGTCAGAGCTAAGAGCCTTAACCGCTTTCAGTTCGCTAGTCTCTCCCTGAAGTAACGACTCTCTGCTCAAAAGGGGGGTTGCCCTTTTATAGAATTCTGTTCTGCCTTCTCATTGGTTGTAAGCCCAACTGCCTAACTGCCTCATCACTACTTGTTCGCCAGACCCTGGCTATGGCTTGTTAATAGCTCTGACCCCTAGGCAACTTTATTTATTAAAATATAACATTTTAATACAAAAGAAAATATCACCACAGAAGCTGCTGGACATGTCCGGTTTTGTGCTAAGGTTAAGGCGGTGATATTTTATTCTTCAGGAGCAAAAACTGTATATAGAGAAGTTAGGCCATAGCAAGTATCTCTCTCTGTCTAGGTTTCTCTTTTTCTCTCTCTCTCAATTTCTATCTATTAAATTAAGAAAAAAATGTAGGGTTTAGGTATAGGATTATTGTGTAGGAAGAAACTTAGGGTAAGAGTAGAATTTCCCTAGTGCTGGACCTGAAAACAGTGTCCAGGAACAAGCAGCCACTGTGGACTTAGCTGAGAAAGAAAAGCTGCTATAGGGCAGGGAAACAGTAGGCAGATGTTTGTATACTCGCTTGTAGAGAGTTTAAAAACTAGGGGAGTTAAGGTAGAACAGCAACAAGTACAGAGGTTCTTGGAGTTTGTAGAGTAACTGCATCCTGGCTTTTCTGACCATGGGACTCTGGATACAGAGTCATAGGGAAGAATTCGAGTCAAAATGCAAAAATATTATGAGGAACATGGGTCGGAAAAATTTCCAGTGGAAGCTTTTAGCCTGTGGGCATTAATTCGGGCCAGCTTAGATCTAAGTCCTGAGCAGCAGGGGAGGATTTTCCCTGAGGCAGATATAGGCAGAACAAGATATAGGCAGAACAAAACCTGTTCTGCCAGAGCTGTGGGTAGATGAGAATGTTTTACAACATCATTCAATCAGAGTCAGTTCCCTTTTGGCCATGAAGCCCAGTTTAAGGAACAGAAGTCTTGGGATTAGACAAGGGAGGATCTAAAGTACTTGGAAAACTTAGTAATTCCTCTTTCTCAAAAACTGGAAGCTCTTCAGGTCTCTCCTTTTCAGAAAGGAACTTTGGGGGTGGGGGGTTGTCTATCAGAATGGCAAAACCACCCATAATATTAATGAACCATGGTTTGCTGAATCTAAGGGAGTCTTTACGTTTGATGCAGTTGCATCAGGAGTTTATTGACTTATTTGATGCCTTTACATCAAGAGTTTATTGTTTTTAAAAAAGGGCTTGGCACAGCTAAGACTGTTATAGATATCTTAGACCCATACAAAAAGGACATTCCATCTTGGTCATCCTCTACTCCTTTACTGGGTGGGGAGGTGGTAGCCATAGGGATTGCTGTGATTATTCAAACTACTCTTAGTCCGAGTCAGAGCTGAGTTAAGCTCTGTACTTCCCCCTGCCAGAGGCTGGTAGTCATGGATGGGTAAAGTTCTTCTTGCTAGCTGCTAACCTATGACAGAGTATGCTTGATAGAAAGTGTATCTCCAGGATGGGTGAGGATTAGTAAAGGATGACGACCTAAGGCAGGCACAGTCCATCTGAGGGGTCTGAGGGGCCCTTTAATGTATTAAAAAGTGGGAGCAGTAGAGACCCACAGAGGTTTCCTAGTAAGAACTTACTCAGAGTCCAAGAATTTGAGCTTGCTTTATACAGCAGGGCTACATAAGGGGATGATTTGACCACATGTGTGGTTATCAGGTATTTGGAAGGGTCTACACTTGGCTGTGCAGTGTGCTTTGATCTAGCAAGGAGGAGATCTTTTGCCCTACTCCTTGACATCATTAAGCTAGCCTCCCATAGGTAATAGCACATTGTCCTAAGATGTGATTGTGGAAGCATATCCAGTCCTCAATTGTTTTGTGTGACAGGGAAGGGCAGGAACCTGCTTGATTTCAAAGTAGGAAGCAGCAGATGGTTTGAGTGTGGATGGTAGAGGTACCTGTATTGATGGGAGTTTAAAATAAGTCTGGAAATACAGTTTATCCCAATATATAGATTAAAGAGGAGATAACAAAGAGCATGGCAAGCAGGACTTCCTCAAAATTAAACAAAATATGCATATTAGCAGAAGAAAATGAAACAGTAGTCAGGGATCATCTAATCAACACCATATTTGGAGACAATCTATCAGATTATATCAGATATATTATTTTATCTCCAAAGGTATTTTACTACCATTCCTATACCACCAAGGAATTAAAATGTGAATGCGAATGCTAGTAAAATACCTTTGGAGATAAAAATACCACTGATCTTTCTGTTCCATGGAACTGTAATATTAAAAGTGAAAAACAAATTAGATTCTTGAAACATTTATGCTGAAATTTTTAAGACTATTCCTCATAAAAATATTATAAGCCAGTTGTCATTAGTGAGGATGCAGGGTTAGGTGGCATTCTCCACATGACTGGATTCTGATTGACCTGTTATTTCATGGGAGATCTTCCATGATAAGAAGTTCACTATAGTGTGGAGGCTGGCCGTGCATTTCACTATTTTTATTTCCCCTTGCCCACAACCCTGTACCAGGTATTGTTTTTCCATTCACAACTTTAATATGTGAGTAGTTTCCACATTCTGAATGTAATGATCCTTGTTGTGAAGAACATTTGTGCACAGACTTTTCTTCTCCCCTTTCCCATGGTTCTACATCCATGTTTGGAGCTGCATAGCCACATGGATTACATGATCTATGTAACTTCCTATGGAACTATGGACTGATTTTTGACCAAAGACCAGCAAATTTCATGTTTCTACAATTACCTGCTCATCCACTTTATATTCAGGGTGGGTTATGCCTGTGATTCCCAACCTTCACATGTACATAGACTGTTGTCTATGTAATTATCTAATATCACCAAATGCAAAAGTGACATAGCAGGAAACTTTAAAGACACTTAGTGACAGGCATGGTTGAAAACACTGATACATATTCAATTGAATGTGAACTAGTCTAAATGACTTCCAAATTTCACTCCTTCATAAAAAGAAAAGTTTAATGGAAATGCTGGCATGAAACTCTTCATAAATCCCTAAATACAGCACTTCCTCTCATATTCAATGTGGGAGAAACACTAAGTATTAACTATAGATAATCTTCAGGAATATTAACAAGGGAAAAAGAGTATATTTAAAGAATGACACAAAGATGATCTTCTTTCTCAAAGATTTCTGTGGAAATGTTTTTCTCGGGTAAAAAGCAAACTCACAGAACCTAGAAAGTTTATAAAACCTGCAAGTGTTTGTAGCTGAGTAAACTCTGGAATGAGGCTAGAAGTTTAGCTAGAGGAATGAGGAGAGTCCAAATTGGGGGGTTGTATATGATGAACTCTTCATGTGGAAGAGAAAGATGAATGCTGCTGTATGCTTTCCCACAGCAGGTGTCTGCTACACTATCCCTGTGATTCCAACAATTGCACTTAAGGTATTCTTGGTACACCATGATCAGATCCTCTCATGAAAGATAAGAATGTGAATTTGACATTTACCTGCACTCCACAAATTAACTCTGATTCTGATGGTCTAATGATACTGGTCCTCATGTGTTGACTATAGACACCAATGATATTCCACTACACAAATATTCAAGAACCTGAGCTATTAATGAGTAACTAGGTTTATCTGTATGGTTAAATACTATAATATTTTTTTAGAAAATTAATTTAGGACTGTAGGAGGTAATTTTCAAATTTATATTACACAATACCATTGGAGTGAGATCAATTTGTGTACTTTCAAAATCCAGAGAATACCAGATCATTTTGGGAAGAAGAATGTGGGGAATGGAGTAAGGCCTTGTCCTGTCCATATCCTTCAAAAAACAGATTACATCTCATTTCTGCCCCAAGGATCTTGTGAAGTCCTGATGAGCATCACAGATGAAAATCTAAGGAGTCTAGTTACATGAAGAAATGTGTGTGGTGGAAAGTAAAAACTAGGGTTATCATGGGAGTGTACAATTACACTAACATAGTTTTTTTTGTTGTTGTTTTGTTTTTTTCAGAGCTGAGGACTGAACCCAGGGCCTTGCGCTTGCTAGGCAAGCACTCTACCACTGAGCTAAATCCCCAACCCCCTAACATGGTTTCTTAATCTGTAAACATTCTGGTTCATTGATTTGTTTTTTTCCCTATGAATTGGACAGCATTAAGTTGACCCACAATTTCCACAGCCAGCCTCTTGTGAACACAAGTCCAAGCTGTAGGTCTTACTGAAAGGAAGCCACAAAATTTCCAGTGGGCCAGAACAGGAGAATTGACCTGCAAGCAGAGCTGCTGTCTGTCCCAACTACATCCACATAGTCAGCCATCCACAGATAACTCAGTGGGACGACATATTTTATCTTAAAGTTTCTCTTATGCTGTGGATATCACTCTGTATCAATAAAGCGCTGATTGGCCGGTAGCCAGACAGGAAGTATAGGCGGGACTAACAGAGAGGAGAATTGAGGGAACAGGAAGGTAGAGGGGAGACGGCCCGGAGCCGCGGCCAGGAGAAGGAAGATGTAAGGTACCGGTAACCCACGAGCCACGTGGCAAAGTAGAGATTATTAGAAATGGGCTAAATATAAGAGTAAGAGCTAGACAATGATAGGCCTGAGCTAATGGCCAAGCAGTTTAAATAATGTAAGCGTCTGTGTGTTTATTTTATAAGTGGGCTCGGAGACTGGCGGGACTTGGGAGCTGGAGACTGGCGGGTGAGAGAGATTTGTCCTGACTGTGGGTCAGGCAGGAAAACTCTAGCTACACTCTTACGCCTAGAGAGAGGATCAAGGCAATCTGTTAGTTTGCTTTTGATTGTAGTTGGAAGTACTTGTGGTAAGCCCTAGTTCTTCCTGCCCAGAGCAGAGGAAGACTCATCCATTTCTATCACACAGGCAGGGCTCAGGCCATGGTAGATGCACCTCAGCAAAGCCTGTGCTGAAGGAAGTTATGAGGCTCACACTTTTTGATGGCCAAGAATAGCCATAGTCTGGTCTTTTTTCTGATTGGTGAGTGTTTAGAATGACCATAGTGTGTATTTTAAAGACATGGCATTTTTAGAAAATCATGTGCTTCAATATTTCTCCTCTCTATTTAGTTAAGTGCTAAACTTTTCTGTTTGTTTACTTTCATAACTTCAATACCAAGAAAATTAGTTAAATGTTTGATATTTTACTTAAATAATTACATTTAATGATCTTTTCCAAATGAATAATATAGAAATATTGCCTAACTTAATAAAATCCATATTCCATTGTCCTTCTTCCTGTCCTAGCAAGTCATGTGAGCAATTGCTCAGGAGAGTCTGAGCTCAGTACAATTGCCCCTTTAGTAAACCCACGATGTGCTTCTCACACAACTAACCACAAACAGAATTCTGTTCTCCAATAACCTAGTCAAATGATTACAAATATGTCTTCCTATCAAGCCTTCTGATGCTATCAAAAATGTTCTTGAGAAACAATTGTCTTAGGAGCATTAAGTTTCTTTCTTTATTCTTTTCATATGGAGTTTGTTCTTTGATAATGCCACATGTGTATTCAATGTGTTCTGATTACTTTCTATTACTCTATTTTCTTTCCCTTCTATCTCTTGACCACTCTCCTTCCTACACCCATACTTTTTTGTATTTTTTAATGATGGACTGTGTTTTACTCAGGGCATTTGTTGTGTGAATCTGAGCATGGAACTCTCCATTGGAGACTAGTGAGCTAATAGTGGCTACATAATTGAAGACAATGATTTGCTCTCTCTCAGATTCAGAGGACACTATGTCATAAGTATAACTTCTGGTTCAAAAATCCTACATGTAAATCTTCTCAAATCAAAAACATCTGAAGACTAACATGATACTCCCGTGAAAGACTGCCCACCCCATCTAGTGGAACATGCTCTAGTCAAAATGCAAGCATAGCATGTAACATTCATTTCAGGATTCACATACACACATATGTCTCAAATATATGAAACATCTGTATTTCCATTTGCTTTTCACCCTCAAGACATCTAATTTCATATATATTAATACACAATTATATATATATGTATATACATATATATAATATTAAATGCTTAAACTGGAAACCTCTAATTCCAATACTTGTGTTAAAAGATAATCTGCCTTGAAAATGTAAATAATGAAAATCATCTCTTATAAGTTTGATAATCCTCTTTCCTTAATATAAATGACAATCTCAAAATAGTAACACAATAGAAGGGGAACAAATATTTTGTCTTTTAAGAAAGTCAACCATTTTACTTTCATTTATTCTCAAAAACACAGTGAATTTCACTTACATTCACAAACTACACTCATTTGGCAAATTATCAGTATGTTTTATTTATTTCAAATGAGTTTATTACTATCTTTTCAGATTAAAATATGAGGATTTCCAATCGTGGCATGAAGGGGTGCTGAGGAGAAATGACAAGGAAGATGGACAGGTGGGTGGACAGTCAGGCCATTCAATCGTTTCATTCTTGCCATTGTTGGACACTAACTGACCATCAGTGTCTAGACTGGGAACTTTGGGGAACTGTTCAGGATTGAAAGGAAATGGACCCAGTTGGTTGTGTCTAGAATGTAGAGCAGAACTCTCTCCTGAACCCTTCCTTCTCACCATTTGTGAAGTAGATCTTCAGCAATATTAATCACTGATGACTAGAAAGTTTACCCCCAAAACTGAACGAACTGTTCTATTGATGCCTGTCCTCCAGTCTACTTATGTATTTTTGAGAACACACCCTTAAAATATTTACTTGATAAGGCCAGTACCTATTTCATACCTTTCAGAGTATATGAAGGCTATGATCCTCTGGAGAGGTGATCTCAGAAAATACCTCCACGGTTCTATGTGACAAAATATCACCATGTATAAAGCTTCAATCACAGCAGTTTTCTATGTCATCCACATGATCACCAAGCTGGACCTAGTTGATGTCTGCAGTTTCCCCTGATTGGTTTGGGGATAGTAGCTGCTTCTCATCTCTTCACATTGCTTCGGAAGTTATGAGCTCACAGAGGTTCACATGTGTGGCCCCTTATGAGCAACCATCATAATCTGGGATTTCCCCTCTTGCTTCTACAATCTATCTATCTGCAAACACCAAGCAAGAGGGCCCCTGATTATCATGTTTTTAATATTTTACTTTGAGAAGATGTATCCACAAGACCACAATTTGCAATGCTCATAAATCAGCTTCCAAAGTGCTGGAATTGCTGGCATGTGCTACCACACCTGCCTCCTTTTCAAGTTTGTTGCTATTATTTCCCCAGGATCAAACAGCAGAACAATTGGTTACCCAATAGCATATAGACAGCCCTGAAAACATATATACAAGTGTCTAATATATGTAAAGTTAAAAATACATATGTATTATATATTAATATACATATATATGGAAAAACAATTAATAAAAAAGAAGCCCTGATTTTCAAAGAGAGCAAGAGGGGGAATATGGGAGGACTTGTCAAGTGGAAAGGGAAAGAAGAAATGATAATGAAGTATTTATAATCTCAAAAAATAAAAGAAATAAAAAACCTTTTGTAGTTTTGAACAGTAAGGCCTAAACAAAATGTTCTCTCATAGTAAGGAAGGCACAATGCACATACTCACAGGTTATTAGATGCAATCAAAATATCATTGAACAAGGAGAGATTTGTTTCTTCCTTCTCCAGCCTCTTCTGAGTTCCACGGAGCCTTGGAACAGCAAGGTTTGATGTATCCTTCCCATGGCTTTCTCCTGAAGGGTTTCCATGTAAGAAAAAAAAGCTTCTCCTGGTCCAGGTCTCCAACTAACAGAACAGGTATTCAGTGGTTGTTAATTGATACCTAATTTCAAAGGGTGAATGATATGAAAACACAGGCTCAGTTCTCCAACAGGACTCTGTTGAGTTATCAACAGTTTTGAGGTTGCTTAGGAAAGGAAGCATTGGGAACAGATTGCAGGAGTGGGCTCTTTTTCAGAAGGTATCAACTTAGGGGCGTGGGAAAAGTCTGAACAAGGGTAGCTGGTAGGGTCTAGAGAAGTGGTTCTCAACCTTTCTAATGATGCAACCCTTTAGTACAGTTCTTCATGTTGTGGGGACACCCAACTATAAAATTATTTCATTACTACTTTGTCACTATAATTTTGCTACTGTTATGAATCCTAATGTGAATATCTGATATGCAGAATATCTGATAAGGGACACGAAAGAGGTCTCTACCCACTGTAGGTAAATTGGTTGCAAAAGGTGAGTTTTGCAACTCTGTGGCTTTGGTGTCCTGACTACCTGGGGAGTCAGGCAACACCTTGAGCTGCTTAGGACAGCTCTGATGGCTGGAACTGCAAGGAGACAGTTCAGCCCCGGAGGGCGAGGTATCCCGGACAACTTGAGCTGCTGAGAACAACAGCTCTGCCCTGAAGGTGTCCCGGACACCTGGAACTGTTTAGCACAGCTCTGATGGCTGGAACTGCAAAGAAGCAGCCCAACCCTGGAAGGGAAATTTTTCTGACTTCTTGGGAGAGTCAGGCCTGGAACTGCTTCAGCAGGGAAGGGTATCTTGACCGTTCAGGAAAGTCAGGCTATACCTTGTGTGATAGGGGGATGATCTCCCTGCAGGATATAGCAATCCTGCTCCTCTCCTGGAGAGCCGCAATCTTCTCCAGCTCAGTGTTACCAGCTCTCTCTTGCTCTGTCCACTGAGGGACGTCTCAGCAAGGATCTTCTGTTCAGCTCCCCCTTGCTCAATCCCCTATGGGATGTCTTAGCAAGGTTCTTCTGTTCAGCTCCCCACATTGCTCAATCTACTATGGGATGTCTTAGCAAGGTTCTTCTGTTCAGCTCCCCCCTTGCTCAATCTACTATGGGATGTCTCAGCAAGGTTCTTCTGTGCACCAGTGAATGAAGGTTTTCAAACCCAAAACTCTTTTGAGAAAGAGATTTATTTGGGAAGGAGGAGTCCAGGAGAGTAGCTGCCTCTACCAGAGTGGAGAGAACAGCCTTTTTTTCTAACTGACTAGGCAGGGCAGTTTTCACAGGAAGTCTTGGGGGCGGAGTCAACCCCGGGCCCAGGGTTCTACTATCCTGCTCTGTGATTGGTTGGTTTCACAAGTCAGTTGGCCAGGGGCAATGACGGCTCTGATCTGACTGAGCCAAACTGTGTTTCTTTCTGCCCTGATCTGAGCCATCTTTCCCTAGTTCTGGGCTCCAGGGTCATGGTGGGTTTCTTTAGCCTGGCCCTTTTCCCTATACCCACAGGTTGAGAACCACTAGTCTAGAGTGAGGAAAGGGCTGAGTGATGTCATTCTATCTCATTTTAAAAATTGAACAATAAAAAATATCAATTTTTAAAAAAGAATTCAGATTTATTAACATTATTCATGATTTAGGAATAAAAGTAGTAACACATTGCAAGGCATCCTGTTGGAGAAAAGAAATATTCACACACTAGAGGGATTCACAAGAAAGGCAAGCTCAACAGCTAACATTAAAGGAGGGCCAAAGTAGGCGACTCCTGAAAATTGGCCATTGGAGCAGCGACTTGGATGTCATTGCTCACCCTAACTGCAATAATGTGTGTGCAATAATAGGAGGAATGCTTGCGCAAAACCTTGTGAAATGCAGATTTATCCCCAAAGACTCTTAGTTCCTAATTCTTTTAATCTATCAAAGGTCCGTATGATAAAAGCAGCATGCAGACATCATTAACACTGTGAACCTCAGAGTCTAACAGATGCAAGAATCACAGGAAACTTTAAAGATGAATGTGCCTTAGTGAGACAGTCAGAAAGCTGCATGCACAGCTAAGTCAGGTAGCTTTGGAGACTATGGAGGAGAGGTACATGCTTAGAAGTAAAGCCTAGAGGTACAAAGGATTGTGACTGAAACAACCTGGAAGATACTGTGTAAATCTCATAGTTCATTATGTAGTATATAATTCTGTTTTAAAATGACTGATATGTTGGAGTGTGGTAAAGAAAACAAATAAGAAAGTAATCTGTGTATTAAAATGCCATAATTAACCCATTCCTTTGTAGGCTGTCATAAATAAATGTTAAAGAAATAAAAAAGGATGGGGTTTCCTAATGAGTTAAATAAGTCAGGTCTCAGGGAGCACATATATCCAGACATGTCAGTCTTTGTCCAGCACAAGATGGACTATAGAAGGATCTCTGGAACTTAGAAAACAAACGAAACAAAACCAACCAACCAAACAAAAAACAAAAAATTAGCATTCATTTGTAAATTTGTAAAGTGGTTCTTGAACAGCAAAAGGAGTCATTTCCCTTGCCTCTGGCAAGAGGGACATGTGACTCTCCAGTGACCTGTGGCTGCTATCAACACCCATGCTGCCTTCCAGGTCCCCTGTGTCTCTATTCAAAAGTACTTGCTGTGTATCTCACAGCCCCATCTACTTTCCTGTCCCTTCACAGCCACCCCACCACCTTCTGCACTATGCAGACTCCCAAAGTGTTCTAGAACTCCCCTTGCTCTCTTTATGAAGTCCAGGTATTTCCCCTGCCCCCGCTGTCTCCACCACTCTCTTTTGCTATCCTCCCTTCTCTCACAGACTGTTTTGGTCACATCAAGTCTGTTTCTTTTTATTTCTGCTCTGAACTCTCCCAGACGCCTCTGAACATTCTCTCTTACCCACAGTAAAATTCTTCCCTGTAATTATGGAGCAGCATTTTCAATGGTTTCTTTTCTGTGCCTTGCTCATACAGTTTGAATATTCAAAATATATAGTTCTTCAAGTGAATATTACTCTTCCCAAGACACATATGCTATATCTTTCAAGGAATATGCACAGAAACACAATAGCTGTCATTTAGCTTTAAGAAACCTATGAATCAAAGCATCAAAGAGAGAATCAAACAGCCAATGGTTGTCCTCACACATGTCAAGCACATGTCCTCACACATGTAAAGATATGTTAAAAAATAATACCAACTCAGTTTCATGATGAACAAATTTGAAAGTAAATGACATGTTTGCAAAGTCATTCCTGTCTAATCTGAATCAATGTTAAAATATAGGGAAATAGATTCTAAAGGTCACAATATATGTTGGAAAACATAACAATTTGCTGAAAACCAGAGAGTTTTTATATTTTAGGTTGAAATCTGATAATTTCTAACAAAACTTTGTGGTCATAGTGGGTAAAACAATTAGAAGGAGCAGAAAATAACCATCTCTCATAACTTGGACAGATAATTTTGTAGATTTACAGATACTATTCTCCTGTGTAGCCTAGAACATACCTCCCCTGACATGATAACCATATTTATTTAGGGGATTGGTAGTGAATATTACAAATATGGGTAGCTTTTCATGAAGCCATGGCTGAGTTAAGAATTGGCTCACATGATCTGCAGGAATCAAGACAGAATACTTCTTCATACCATTAGTTATCATGAAAAATCAAAACTACTTATTAAAAATACCTTTACAGTGGAGCCTGGAATGGAGAACTTTTCAATGAATGTGAAATTATCTTTTCCCTTCTTGGCACTAAGCACCAAAGATGGTCACAGCAGTTGGTAGACCAACTACTGAAGTCTGAGCACTCTGTAGTAGTCATGGTGACAGACCACTGATGTCAACATTCTAAGGCTCATGCCATAAGTGACAGAGTGACATATTCATTTCCTTCCAGCTTTTGGCTTTGAAAAATTATTTGAACCACAAGTGTTTGTAAAGAACAACAGATTTTCACAACCTTAGTTTGACAGGTAGATTGATAGACAGAAATAGATGATAGGATATAGATACATAGATAGATAGAGAAAGAGATAGTTGACAGGCAGACATAAATTAGATAGATAGATAGATAGATAGATAGATAGATAGATAGATAGATAG
>CABHPH010064927.1:0-43683 GCA_902168325.1 Peromyscus nudipes
TGTGTGTGTGTGTGTGTGTGTGTGTGTGTGTGTGTGTACTTGTGTACTGCAGACAAAACACTTTTATCTCATATCATCCATGAATCATATGTGGTTGCTGGGTCTTACTCTGTTTCATGGGTATTCTATTAGAAGTAACCACATTGAGCCGGGTGGTGGTGGCGCACGCCTTTAATCCCAGCACTCGGGAGGCAGAGGCAGGTGGATCTCTGTGAGTTCGAGGCTAGCCTGGTCTCCAAAGTGAGTTCCAGGAAAGGCACAAAGCTACACGGAGAAACCCTGTCTCAAAAAACAAAACAAACAAACAATAAATAAAGTCTGTTTGATATAGAAGTAACCAGTGTTTTGCAACAACTATTTGTGTATTTCTTCACCAAATTTCATGTATGTGTCTATATCTTTTATGTATTTACAAATCTATTGACTCACAAATGGGAAAAACAAATGGGAATAAAATAGGTTTCCTACCTTAAATAAATTTATAATTCATTGTGGTTGGAGGAGTCTTATATATAGATCATGAGTATAGCTTCATAGGTTCCCAGGAAAAGAAATGTTTCTTTTTTCTTATCTTACTACGCTTACAAAGTAACCTAACTATGGATTGGTGAAGGATCTCTTCTGAAGACCTTTTATCTCATAGCATGTAACACTCATTATATTGATTGATGCAGAATCATGGGGGGTTCATTATTTTCTCAATGAAATGATTAGATAGCAGGCTAAATGCAACTTAGAGAACAAAGGTTTATTTCGACCTGCCATTGCCCATCGTGGTACGGTAGAGGACCATAGCAGTAGAGAGTATAGGCATCGCAGTAGGAACAAGAAGCTGACTGGTCACAATTACATCATACTCAGGAAACAGAGTAAGGACATCAAGTAGGACCAGGCTATGCAACCTCAGGCTTGGTGGCCAGTAATCCCCTTCTGCCAGTGAGGTTCCATCTCCTTCCCAAGAGGCAAAAAATAACAGTGGGGCCAAGTGTTTCAACTGATGAGTCTCTGGGAGCATTTCACATTCTTACCACAGCACTACTGCTAAATACATGAGCCAACAAGTATCAACCAAACCCACAGACACCAGAAGCACTATTTGGAAAAAGTAGGGAAATGGAGAATTGAAGCTTTAATAAAATACCTTTCAGAGGATGTGGCATCACTCATCCTGCATGCAATTTCCAGATTAGGTGCGTTATTATCCTTCTGTCACTGCAAATAGACAGCCTTCATCCTTAGTCTCTTAACAGTGGCCTTTGCACAGCTGACTTTAAGATTAACTGAAATTCCTGGCTTGCTTCTTTTTTAAAAAAAAAAAAACAAAGGTCTAAATTTATATTATCCCCAACATAATTTTGGCTGTATTTATCATCCAGATGGATAACAGTAAGCTACTCTATTCAACAAGTTAACTAATTTATTTGTCTAGGGGTACATTTTGCAGATGATTTATCCTGGCAAACCCACTGGGAAACAGTCTGCTCATCATTTTATTTTTCACAACAGTCATATTGAGATCTCTAATGTTTAGAGCAGATGACTGGCAACTCAAGATCAAATATTGCTTAGAAAATCATGTCTTTTCTACCATTTTCTTCTCCTTTCTTCTTTTTCCTTCCTCTTCCCAGCCCTTTTTCATGTCCCCCACCTTCATAGTACTCCTTCCTTTCCTCAGAATTAGGTTCAGAACCGCAACACTGAGTTTCAATAGACACAAACTCTATTCTGTTTTCAAAGTAGGTATGAGTACATTGAGGACCTGGCTTTCATATATGAGTAAAATCATTTTTTCTTCTTCTTTAACCTTCCAGAGAAAAAAGAAGAGTCATGATCCAGAGAGAGAGAGAGAGACAGGCAGAAGAAATGATGCTTATTTCATAAGACTCATAAAATTGAAGTAAAGATATCCAAATTGATTTCCACTTTCTGATCTAAAAGTGTCACATGGCTCATTTTGTAACATTATTTTATTTATTCATTTGCAAGGATTTGATGCCTCATTAGTCAGGCAGAGAGCCTTTCAGTCTACTACATTTGACTTTTAGCTTAATTGTCAGGAAGTACAATTTTGCTTCATTTCTCTTAAATTTTATTGATTACTATTGATGTTATATTCATCTCTCTTATCAGAGCTTGTGTTCTTTTTAATTTACTCACCTATTATCTCAGTTTTCTGCTTCCTGTTGAAATATTTGAATTATATTTCAACCGAGCAAATAAGAATAACATACTTAGAACTCAATTTTCAAAATATTTGTAATGACTATAACCTCAGGTATCTTTCAGTTCTGAACACCTGGGACTCTAGTTTCAAGCATGATTGAGTGTTATTGTTATTACATTTCACACACTGTAGCATATATTCTCTCTGAGAATGGTTTGGAAAATCAAAGTGAGTGAAGGTCTCTAAGATTCCAAATTTATTTAATGCATTAGCACTTCTGTGAGTTTGCCATAAGGTTAGAAAAGAAATTATGTGTAATTAAGAAAGTTAGGGCTGGAGAGATGGCTCAGCGGTTACGAGCACTGCCTGCTCTTCCAAAGGTCCTGAGTTCAATTATCAGCAACCATATGGTGGCTAACAACCATCTATAATTAGCACTGGTGCCCTCTTCTGGCCTTCAGGCATATGTGCAGGCAGAATACTGTATACATAATAAATAAATAAACAAACAAACAAATAAATAAATAAATAATTTTTAAAGTTAGAAATTCCAGCATTAAGTGCTAATACAGCTGATACTATAATTATGTGATGAACAGCTGCAACAAGGAAATACTACTAGACTTTGGGTATGAGAATTCATCATAGAAAATATCAGGGATCCAGTGTGATTTCTGCTAACAGGTCAATAGGCTATGTTGTAATTAAGAAGAAAAATAAAGAATATAAAGATAGTAAGTTATGAAACTGAAAGGACTAAAGATATAATATCTTAATTCGTCAGTGATACTTCAGGATATTTATCATGTTGGAACACAATATTTTTACAGACTGTGTTTTCTAAATTATTCCATTAAATAATCAATTCCCTTAAGTTTTCTCTGAAAAGATTGGGAAAAGTTTCTGATAACCCTGTGAGCTGAAAGACTGTTTAGGACAAATGAACACAAAACTGCAGGGCTTTTCTTAGCTTTTAATATATAAAGAATATTCCCACACTTTTCTGTCAGTCAACATTTTTTTCTTTTTTTTGAGGAGAAGATAATATCTCTAGAGATCATCAGTGTAAGTGATGGCAAAGAGAGATACAAGATAAGGTTACAGTGATAATTTGTAGAAACAATTATTGAGTGACTTGGAAACTAAATTGAGGACTCTATGGATAATCCTTGAAGACTGGATCTCCCAGGACCTAAGAATGTTAACTCTGATATCAGACAATTAGATTTCACCAAGCTGTACCACTTCCTGGAGACTGATACCAAGAACGTTGTTTTGTAAATCTCTACTTTCAGCATTTAATTGGTATTCATCAATGAGGTGATTCTTTGCAAAACTGTGGTGAAAATTAACCAGTTTAGTAGTTGCAAACTGTTGCAATCAGAGCCTAGCAAGAACAAAAACTCTAAAAGCATTGACTACGGTAAATAGAATATAGTTAATTTATTTTGAGCAAAAACTGTCATGATAAAATAAATGCATTAGCAAGATTTTCATCAAAGAAAATCTCTCTAGTTACATCTTTGGATGTAGTTGTAGAAATCAGAAAAAGCATGAAATTTGATACTGTGAAAATGCTACTTCAACATCGTTACAAGCAGGAATAGATTTTAGAGACCAATAATTCAAAACCCTGTTCAATGGCAATCTCTATTTGCATGCAATGTCTGGGAAACCAAGACCTTGTATCTTGTAATAATTTCTCTGCTCTCTCTGTCTCTCTGTCTGTCTCTGTCTCTGTCTGTCTCTGTCTGTCTCTCTGTCTCTGTCTCTGTCTCTGTCTCTCTATCTATCTATCTATCTATCTATCTATCTATCTATCTATCTATCTCTGTGTGTGTGTGTGTGTGTGTGTTCTGGGTGTATGATCTTTTTCACTATTGTATGTTAATTCACTTGTTTCACTTTTAAGCTTCTATTTTGGATTTGCACCTATATTTCTGTGACTTTGGTAATACTTTTAAAGTAGAACTAGAAAATAGAACTGACTTTCACTGAAATAAGTTTTCCAACAAAAAACGATATTTGAAAATGTTAATTTTTGTAATACTCCACATGGCAGAGCTATTTTTTTCTCCAGTATATGGCCTTCTTTGTAAAACATTAAAGAGACTGAAGTACACTAAATATAAGATTGTAGTTTAGAGGAAAGCAATTGGGAAAAAGCTATGAGAATCAATTATTTTTTGTTTTATCAAAAACTAAATTTTTAAAGTTTATCAAATACAACAACCTCAGTTCAGTTTTAATAAAGATAATGTATAAGGGCTGTATGTACTATGTGAACTAACTGGTCCAATAAGAAGAAGCTCCAGAATATTGTTCTTAGGGTCATTGGAAATTAGGAATTCTATAACTGAGCCAGACTCCATTAACAATGTTAGGATCTGTATATTTTGATAGGGTTGAAAATGTAGTTGAATTAGAATTATATTTTGAGATGGTGTAACTCAGTGCTTCTAATTTGGTTTCTAAAGGTTTCTCCTTCAGAGAAAGAGGTATGAAACTGAAAGGACACGCTGAAGAATAAGGGCTTTATTTACCTTGTTATGAACATTTATTTTCATCTCAAATGGAGCCAGAATTTGGTATTTCAAGCTGACATGTTATATTATGATCTAGGTGAATTTTAGTGTTTTGACACATTATACTGCTTCCTAAATGATACATTATGAATAAGTTCTGAAACACACTCAATTTTTACTAGAACTAATATATATATTTTTAGAACTCTGAAGATAAAGGGTCCACTTAATCAAATGATTGGCATCACTTATGCTGATGTGAAATGGAATTCAAAAAGGACAAGTTTATTTATTCTTATTCAACAATATAGGCTTTTAATAAAGTATATTAAATATATGTAGAGACAAATAAAATGCCTTTGGTGAACAGATAAAGCCAGTTAGTCATGTTAATTTGCAAGATTCTTGTAAAACCAAAGGAAGAATGAAAAAAAAGAAAAAAGAATAAAGAAAATATGTGAAATGTAATTTTATAAGTGATTCAAATCAAAGGATGAAAAATATCACTTTAACTTCTGTTCTCTCAGTTTTATGTCCATTTCATCATAAAGCATCTTTATTCTAGAAATTTATATGAATTATGATTTTTGAGTCTCATAATTATTCTTATGTACTTTGTCATCTGAGATTTGATTATTAACCATTAACCTGGAGTTATCTCTCTAAATTGATTTTAAATTTTATTTCAATTTATTTTAACTTACATTTATTTATTGTGTGTTGGGGGAAAGTGGAGACACTAAGGCACACATATGGTAGTCATAGAACAACTTGAAGGCCTCAGTTCCCTCCATCAACCACATGGGGTTCCGGAATCAAATTCTGGCTTGGTGGCAAGTGCCTTTACCTGTCAATCCATCTCACTATTGAATTGTCTCATCTTTAATCACAGAGACATACAAACTGACCAAATAATTGTGGTTACAGCATTTTTCTCCTATTACCAATTACCTCTGTGTGCAACTGAAGACTAAGACAATAGCATGGTTGCTTTGTGTATCAGTCACCTGATATCCAACATTGAACTAGAAGGATTACATGGCTCATCACGCAAGAACTCTTTTTCATTTTGATTTCAGCTTTTTAAAAGTGGAAGAAGAGAAAAGAACATTAATAGGAAGTCCAAAATATCTGGGTTCTTTTGCTTTCTCCTTGAGATATCTCATAAGGACTGTTCTTTAACTTTGAGTCAGTTCGTTCTCTTTGGAGATAAGTGAGAGAGTTACTGAGCTCTCTACTATGTGTACAATGAGGCTGCTTACCATAGATATAATTTGTCTATTGTTTTTTGGTTTTGGGGTTTTTTTTTTGTCTTAAAATCAAGTTGTATCACTTCAATTCCTCCATGTTCTTCATAAAAAAGTGTTCTGGCCATGCAGTTCAGCATATTAGAACTCATAAATATCTACAACTTGGTGACCCTAGGTGAGTCCTCATGTAGACAGGGCATAATTGTACCTGGATTCTATATATTTCTAAAAATTGTTACACTCATAAAATAAATGTACAATTTTCAATTATTCCGAATATATTTAATAATATTTTAATTTCTCCACTATACTTTAACTACAAATGTTTTGCAGACTTAAAAATATATGCATATACATATGTACACATGCATATATATAATGTACATGTAGATTATTTTATAGAAACAACAGAAAACAAAACATCACATTGAATTTTTATACAGATTACATTGAAAATTAGCTAGGCTCTTTTGTGCATTATACCTTATTGCATTAGAATGTTTTATCCTTCAGCATCCCTCCATTACAGCTGAACTTTTCCATATAAAATCACGTGTTTACTGGAAAAACGTTAGCGCTTACAATAATTACTTAACAGTAAGTCTGAGTTTTACAACGAACAGAATCCTTTTTTTAGTCTATATTTTGTAACTATAATCAAATGGCACCATGGCGGATAGTTTTCGGATTTTTTTTTTCCGTCAGCTTAACATAAACTAGGGTCATGTGGGAAGAGGGAACCCCAAATGAAAAAACTGCTACATCAGATTGGCGGGGAGGCAAATCTGCATGTGTGCATGTGTGTGGTGAGGGGTGTTTTCTTGATTAATTGTTGGTGTGGGAGGACCCGACTTACTGTAGGCAGTGTCTCATTTGGACAGGTAGTCATGCACTGTATGAAAATGAAGCTAGCCATGGGGAGCAAGCCAATGAGCAGCACTCCGTCAAGGTCCGGCCTTCAGGTCCCACATCTTGGTTCCTGTCTTGAATTACTGGTTTGACCGTCCTCAGTGGAGAAGTGTGATTTGGAAGCCAATAAAACACTTTCTTGTCCAAGTTGCTTTTGGTCAAGGTCTTTAATCACAAGCTAGGGAGATGTATGGAATAGAAATGTAGCTTCTCCTTCTTTTAGAATGGAAAAATCAAGTACCAAGCTGCTAGTGCATGCAAAATACCTTTTAACAGTTCCTTTCCATGATGGGAGGTATTTGGACATAGGGAGACAACAATAAACATCCCCATCATCCCCATCACTCCTTTTTATGACACACGATACCATATCATACAATAGGGAGAACACTTTATGTCTGCTCATCATGAAAGGTCATTCTCTGAGCACAGCACATGAGTTTTAGAAGGGGGTTTCTTCAAATCATAGAATGTTGTGCTTGTACCATGTAAAAGCGTGTACTCTTCACATACAAAATAAGTTTTTTTAAAAATGTAAATTTCCCTGGAAAATCTGAACTAATTCTAACATCATATTTGTAGCGTATATCTCAAATACTGTCTGTATGAATGCGATTTCAGTTATGAATCATCCTGAGGCACATTCTCTCCAGCTTGGAGCTTGTAAAATCGAGTAAGTTATGTATCTTCAAAATGCAGTGGTGGAAAATATAGCATAGCCATTCCAATTTCAAAGTGAGCACTACAAAAAAGGGAAGAAATATTAGTTCTAACGTAATTCCATAACCCAACAAGAGAAACAGTAAAATTTGAGCTTTGAGAATGCTCCTCTTTGAGTCTATTCCCCTTCTCCAAATGTACTAGTGCCAGCATTGAGGTCCCAGTGTTTCAGGTTGCCCAATTTCTGTGTCTTTTCTGAACACAGAGCACATTTCAGCTTCCATGCATTTGGAACTTGCAGCATTTCTAGCCTAAAAGTACAAATTATGGGGCTTGTCATCGCTAAGACAAATACTTGAGGGGAACAATTAAAAGAATGAAGGGTTGATTTTCCTTAAGGTTTCAGTGGATTTAGTCCAAGGTCAGCTGGATCCATTGTTTTAGACTTGCAGAAAGATAGAATACTGTGGCAGCAATAGTGTGTTGCAAAGGCTACTCACCTCATGATAGCCAGGAAGCTGGAATAAGACAGAAGGGTAGAAATAATAAATCCCTCAAATGCATGCTGCTATGCTGCTAGTGATCTTCTTACTCTGGCAGGTACATCTTAAAGCTTCCAGAATATAGAAAAATAGTGCCACTGGAGAGAAAATTAAATCTTCAACATGTAAGCCTATGAGGACATTTAATATTTACTGCGAAACATTCTCTGTGATAGTGTAAGGTCCATATAGCCCCTTTCCAATAATGTTTTGTCTTAACAGTTGCAAACAGGCTTGAAAGGGTAAGTCCAAAATTACCTGAAAGCTCAAGTGCAGTTTTAGCATAAGACCCTGTGATTCACAAAGAAAATCACATACTTTTAATATATGATGATATAGGAATGCTGGCATGATAATAAAGCAATGGACAGAAGCAAGACTAAAAGCCTGTACCCCAAATAGTATATCAATACCCAGGTTCTACAACACATAGGAAGATGATGTGACATCCCAACTCCTGAGCCCTGCTAGCTGTACCCTATATTCTCTCTATCTTAAGCTGGCTGTGTTCACTGCCTATGGCTCTTCCTGGCAGACCTTTGAGGATCTCAATGTCTCTAACAGCCAAGAGTCTAAACTGCACTTTTGGCCCCACACTCATAGCTTGAAGCATTGCCTTCTCATGGGCTCCCCATAGCATTTCTAACACTACCATGTATATCCTGAAAAATCTGTTTGGAAGCTCCCATCCCCCCAAACTCTTTCATTCCTTAATTCTACAAAGCCAGCCCCATGTGGATGACTGCAGTGTCTACCAGCAGCTCAAGCAGTAGCCCATTCTATTTTTTTTAATTTTTAGAGATTCATTTATTTTATTATCTTCGACTCATGTGTTGTACCTGCATGCATGTGTGCACCACATGTCTGTCTGATACTTTCAGAGGTCAGAATAGGGAATGACATCCCCTGAAACTGGAGTACCAAGCTGTTGTGAGCTGCCAGGTAAGTGCTGGAAAGTAAACCTAGGTCCTGCGCAAGAAAATGTGCACTTAATCACTAAGTAAACTTTCAAATCCAATCTCATCCTTTTTGCCATAGTCCTAGAAACTTCTGAGTATTTATGTTATTGAAGATGAAGAAATACTTCCCTAAATGGCCTCATTTAGAAACACACTTGTGAGCTCTCATCTACAAACAAAATCTTTGAAAATCTTCAGCGTGTATTGGGTAGGACCTAGCCAGTTCTTAAAATGTGCTCAAGGCATCTTTCCCATTGTTCTTATTTTATTCCAAATTCACACTGTGCATGTGGCAAAGAGCAGCTAGCAATAACTATTTAATAGTCTGAATATCGAGCAGACTTGAAATTTCTTACTAAAGATTATATCTCCTTTAAACTCTACCGCACATGGCTCAAATGTGCCTAGGTCAACTATGGCCACTGTTACAGGAGGCACAAATGGTAAGATTTCGAATATTCATGGTGCTACTATGGCAAACCTTTAATTTATAACATGGAAGAGTGGCTACTTTCATATGTTAAGAAAAGTATAGAACCTCTCAACTCCTTGAAGAGTTTTTTTTTTTTTTGGCTGCTCTTTTTTTTAAAATTTATTTTATTTTATTTTACAATATAATTCAACTTTACATATCAGTCATAGATCCCCCCGTTACCCCTCCTGCCACCCCGCCCCCTCTCCCCGGCCCACCCCCCATTTCCATCTCCTCCAGGGCAAAGACTCCCCCGAGGATTGAGATCAACCTGGTGGACTCAGCCCAGGCAGGTCTAGTCCCCTCCTCCCAGGCTGAGCCAAGGGTCTCTACTAAGCCCCAGGTTTCAAACAGCCAATTCATGCACTGAGCACAGGATAAAATATATAGGGAACTCAAGAAATTAAACATCAAAATTCTCAACAGTCCAATTAAGAAATGGGCTATAGAACTAAACAGAGAATTCTCAGCAGAGGAAACACAAATGGCTGAAAGACATTTAAGGAATTGCTCAACATCCCTAATCATTAGGGAAATGCAAATCAAAACAACTCTGAGATACCACCTTACGCCAGTCAGATTGGCTAAGATCAAAAACACTGAGGACACCTTGTGCTGGAGAGGATGTGGAGCTAGGGGAACTCTCCTCCACTGCTGGTGGGAATGCAAGTTGAAGAGTTTTTGAGGGAATTCTATCTACAGGTTAATGGAGCCAGAGATATTGAGTTAGGATCATCCTTCATCTTACCAAACAGTATGTGGAAGATGCATACTATGGTTTGACTATGAAATGTTCACCACAGGCTCACATGCTGAATGCTTGAAAACCATTCAAACATTACTCTTTAGATGAAGTTAAAAACTCCTTTGTGGTGCCGGGCGGTGGTGGCGCACGCCTTTAATCCCAGCACTCGGGAGGCAGAGGCAGGCGGATCTCTGAGAGTTCGAGGCCAGCCTGGTCTCCAAAGTGAGTTCCAGGAAAGGCGCAAAGCTACACAGAGAAACCCTGACTCGAAAAAACCAAAAAAAAAAAAAAAAAAAAAAAAACCTCCTTTGTGGTTCCTACCTGGAAAAAGTAAGTCACAGACATTGTGTCTGTGAAGGTTAGCAGTACCTGGTCTTGCTTTTCTTTCTCTCTCTACTTCTTGGCTTCCAGGAAAGGAGCAGTGTCAGCCACATGTTTACACCATCGTCAGGCTCTCTGGCTTTCCTCAAGATCACTGCAAATAGATCCAGCCGCACTAGAACTAAAAAGTCTGAAATCAGGAGGCAAAACATATCCACGTTTAAACATTGTTCCTCTCGGGTGTTTGTCAGAAGGAAGTCTGACTGACACAGAAAATTGATACTGAGGATTTGGGGGCTGCAATAAAGTCTAAAAGATTTTAAGATCTAGAGGTTGGCAAACGCTGCTCTAAAGCAAATGGTATCTCCTAGACCCAACAACGCTACTGCACTGTGGAACTCAGCTATGGTTGTCAGCATGGATGGGTTGAGGGATCCATCTCTAGCAAAAGAGATGTTGACTAGAAGTTGTCAGAATCAGTTTTCTTCAGGTGTATTACCTCTAGTGGATTGATCATGCTCCATTGAAATGCTTACTACCCATACACAGTTGGATAGCACTAATTTTTGACTCAGTTGATCATACACACACACACACACACACACACACACACACATACACACACACACACACCACATATGCTTCCACATTTATCTCATGTCAGGAGGGCAAAGGAATGGCTTAAAACAAAGGGTCTAAGACATTTGTGGAACGTCAGGGATCAGTCATCCAAAGACCACAAGCTTCTACCTCCCACTTTCTAATGCATCAAGAAAATCTCCAAAATATTTTGAGATCATTCTCCTATTGTTTTAAGGAATGGTACCTAGTTTCTTTCTTTCCTTATTAAACTCATAAATAAAGAGTTCCTTAGCCCCACCATGGGTTACCTATACTGAATATACTTTTTCTCATAAAACCAGTCTGCCAATTTTCAAACTCTTTACTGTCTCCTTCTCTGTTGATTATAACCTCTATCTTAAAACCTTTTATTCTCATCTTCTATTTTACTACAGCCAAGTAAGAGAAGCCCTACACAGTACCCTGAACATTTTTCTGCTTAGATTTCTTCCACCAAGCATCTTAATTCATAGCTTCTGTTTCTTTCGGTAAAGCCCTAGGAAATAAACATAACTCAGCTGAGTTTTAGGAATTATGGAATAGATGACCTTTCTATGGCTTCCACAATCCTGTTTCCCACTTTTATCTGGAAGCTCATCAGAAATTGCTTTTATTCATCATATTTCCACTAACATGCTGTTTATTGGCACTCAAGTAATCTAATAAAGAAGGGCATTCTTTATAGCTTTTTGTTTTATAAGTACTCATTCTCAGTAATCTACCCAAAAACAAAGGACTTCCCTTAGTCTCTACCCAATTCTCCACTCTGCAATCATATGCACATCCTCAGGATGTGTTACAGAAATACTCCAGTTCTCTTGTGGCAATTTCCTTCTTGTCTCTGATGCTAAAACGATAGACCAACAACTCAGTCATGTATCAAGCACACAGACTTACTTCATACACTAATTAAAACTAAAATGTCAAAAATCAAGATACTAATATCTAAGGAGAGTATTGTTGCTATGTCCTCCTTAAATGGTAGAAGACAGAAGGCAAAATATGGAATTTCTTTCTTGATGAAACTCATTAGGGTGAGGATGTCTAATCTCCTTGATGCATCAAGTGGACTCATGGTCCAATCACCTTTAAAAAAAAAAGCCATTTCTTTTTAAATTATTATGCTGGTCATGTCTGAATTATGGGGCAGAGGGGAGGCACCTTCATATCATAGCAGGCCATTACGATATCCTCCAGGATCAAAGAAAATTTCTTCAATTTTTCTCAGCTGAACAGTCAAGAGAGCCTTTCTCAGCTAATCAGCCTGACAAGTTCTCTTTATGAAAAAATCAGTCATCTTAGGCATCCTGAGGCCTGTGCTGTGCATATTATAAATATGTAAAACAAGGATGAGTGGAGAGAGATTTTTAAACTCATTACCACGTTCCCTATCATTTTCCAGTCTCCCAGTGAATCAGCTCACATCAATGGTAATCACCTGGTTATTTTACGGAGATTTTAGACAGTCCATCTGAGTAGGACAACCTTGGAAGTTTACCACAGAAACTGGGGGGTGGTTTATCCTACGACTGTTCCTTGTATTCAGGCTCTTTCTTTTACTCTTAATGGCTTCAAGTTTTATAGCACAGTGATTGTACATAACATACTACCGCAAGAATTTCTGGATCCATTTCCTTGTATACATTTCTAGCTGAATTTTTGTAAGTCACTCACCTTTCCCGTGTTTCAGTTTCATCTCTATAACATGGTTATCATGGAAACAAATAGAGTTCTAAAGTTACAGTATTTTAAGCAATTCTTCCCACAAAGATAGCTCTTAATAAATATTAGATCATTGTTGTTACTATGGCAACGCACTGGGTCACTTAGCATTAACATATCCCTCCTCTATTCCTGTCAATGTTTCTCTTAATGAGATTTGTTCTTTTAGGGCTATTGCCCATAGCTAGCTCTCCATGTAAGATAAAAATATTGGAAGCTACTGAAACAATACTATGGTAGCCCTTATCTTTCCTATACTGCTTCCAAACAATGTATCAGACGGAGATGAAAACATAATCCTTATTGACTTGTAAGAAATAATCTGTCCTAATGGAGCACTGAAATATTTTCCCTGTAAATGACCTATCCAGAAGAATGAGAAATATGGAGCTTAGAAGATTACAATAGTGAATACTTTCCAAACCCATTAGTCTGACGATTCTTCTTCCTCCTCTCTTATAGAATTGTGAGGCAGCTGATAGACAGCAGTCTTACTTTCACAAATATACCTGTTAATGGAAAGAATTTCCATTGAGAAGCCGGGAGAAACTATTATTTTCATCTTCACCATGGATCTACTATGGGAAAGAAAGTGGACCAACCCATCATAAAATTCTTCTTTTTTCTTTTTTTTTTCAGGTGGTGTTGAGGATTTAAAGAGCCTCACACATTTCAGGCAAGGTGTAGAGCTTAGCTACACTCCTAGGCCTTGTATTATACCATAGTATTATCAGAGACATGGTTCCAATATCAATAAGGATGGCCATCATATTTTAAGACATAAATATAAGAAAATGCTAGATCACAAAAAAATTCTACTGCAAAACTAGGCCCCTGCCACCTAACATTTAAGAGAAAGAATTTCATAGTATTTTATAAATACATTTCTGTGTTCACTAATGTTAATTAATTGTGCCTGACACATAGCCAATCAATACTGCCTTATTCTGACAATTTTAGTAATTTAATTTTTATTCATTTTACATACCAAATGTAGTTCCCCCTCCATTTCCCTCCTCCCGACACCCCCACTTCATCCAACCCAGCCCCATCCACTCCTCAGAAAGAGTAGTGCCTCCTATAGGGAGTCAACAAGGCCTGACATATTCAGTGGAGAGAGGACCAAGCCCCTCCCCTCCACATCAAGCCTGAGTAAGGCATCCCACCATATGGAACGGGCATCAAAAAGCCAGCTCATGCACTAGGGATACATCCTGGTCCCACAAACAAATCAAGCTAAACTTGTAGAACTTTTCTGTGCTCTGTCTTTTCCTTTTAAATACTGGGGACAACTTTGTATGTCTGTTCCTCCTTTGAAGGTTAATATGGTTCACATTCAGTGCAATGAAGTTCATATTGGTGGTTAGCTGTAATCCAAGCACATAATTTTAGGTACTAGATTTGAAGTGAAGAAATTGCTCAGTTTTCTTTCAATAGTAATCAGACCCTCCCAAATCAAGAGTAACTCAATAACCTGAAATACTGGGTTGGTACTGTCCTTGAATACTTTTATTTTTTGTTTCTTCATGGATGAAGCAATATCTGCAAAGAATATGGAAATGTATTTGACCACCAACCTCCAACTGATAATATAGTTATTGATTTTAGGTACCCTCCTTATTAGTCTAAACTGAAGAATCAATGTCTTCAGTTATCATTGCATGGTAAGAAAAACAGAGGCAATGAAAAATTTCTGGGAACAGGAAGGAAGTTGTCTGGTAAAATTTCAAAGCTATACCTAGTAACTAGACTATATAGAATCTAAATTGGCATGATGACACAAAGGTCAAAGACATAAATGCAGTTCAAGCGTCTCATGTGTCACACACCTCACTGTACCACATTAAAGAATATTAAAAATGGAAGATGTCCTCAGGCATGTTTGGAAGACTAAGTACAAATATTGATAGCATTAGCCAAATATTCTGTTTTTATCTCTCAATTCTATGTTTATTGACCACAAGTCCATTTCTTGCCATTTCCATGAGATAGGAATCCTAGAATTTATAACATGTGCCTCATGAAGTGGATCTCTAGCATGTACTGTTACCTGATAAATGACCATTCATAGTTACAATATCGTTACTGAAAGTAGAAAGGTTAGAATAGCATAACTCCAGGTGATAATTAACTGTGCAATGTAAGAGCTGTCAGTGTTTTGGGGGTTTTAGTCAAAGGTCTTTACAGGCATTTCCCATTCATTTACCACAGCTTCCATATGGTATCCCTAGTCACAGGAACTCTAATTGATGGTCAGTAATTAATGGACTATCCATCAATTAAAAAAATTGCTATTGTGCAGTCACAGGAATTTCCCCAAACTCTTTTTCTCTCCTGGTAAAATTTCCTTTATATAGTCCCTGGGCTTACATCTCATTGAAATATCTTCTTCAGTACTCCCACTCAATGAGATTTACTTCAATATTCTGTTTTATTTATTATTTTATTTATTATTTATTATTTATTATTATTGAGACAGGGTCTCTCTAGCAATGACTATCCTAGAACATGCTGTGTAGACCAGGCTGGGCTTGAATTCAAAGAGATCTGCCTGCCTTTGCCTTCAGAGGGCTGGGTTAAAGTGTGTTTCATCACACCTGGCCTGCCCAGTATTCTTTGTAAATGGTAACCTCCTTTCACATTTCTATCTCACTTTTGTGTATTATTCATCTCCATTGTGCTTATTGCTATTTAAGAATTTGTAGACTTTAATGATTTTACTACCATCAACTCTTACGCTCTTGGAACTAGAATAAGTGGGGCCCGGGGCTTTTTCTTTTCCTCTGATGAAAACTCAGAGTCCTTTAACACTATCTTGAGATATTAGACATTTAACAAATAATAGTCACAAGAATGAGTTTATTCTAACTACAACAAATCACGTCAAAAACTGGTAATGAATGTTAAGAAGCATTAAAAGTGTTCAGCTCACTTTTGCAAACACATTCATTCAATGATTAGTTAAGTAATGTCCTATGCAGTCAAGTTATATCCAATAAGAGTCCACATACTTTCGTTGTTTACCTTAAATTTCTGTCTAAAATCTACTTGACTGTCTATCATGTATCTGTCTGTCTGTCTGTCTATCTTGCTAACATCTATCTATCATCTATCAATCTATTTATCTGTCTATCTGTCTGTTTATCTTACTGTGTATGCATGTGCCAATTTAATTATATACCTATCTGAAAGATGTGTTAACTCATATCTTCTTCTTCCTTCTTCTTCTTCTTCTTCTTCTTCTTCTTCTTCTTCTTCTTCTTCTTCTTCTTCTTCTTCTTCTTCTGCTGCTGCTGCTGCTGCTGCTGCTGCTGCTGCTGCTGCTGCTGCTGGTGCTTCTTCTCCATACATTACATTCCAATGTAATTAGATTGCATTCTCAGCTTCCCCTCCATTTAGTTCTCCTGATCTTCCCTTACCTTTCCTCTACCCCAGATCCACTCTTCCTCCATTTCCCTGCAAATGAACAGCAGGATTCTCAAGGATATGAACTGAACATGGCATAACAAGATACAACAAGACTAGGCAAAACCACTCACACCAAGGCTGCTTGAGGCAAACGAGTAGGACAAAAAGGGTCCCAAGATGAAGAGAAAGTCATAGACACCCCACTTTCACTGTTAAGGGTTCCACAAAACCACCAAGCTGCACAACCATAACGTATATGCAGAGAACCTAGCTCAGACCCATACAGGGTCTGTGATTGTTGCTTTAGTCTCTGAGCCCCTATGAGCCCTGTTTAGGTGATTTTGTGGGCTGTGTTCTCAACCACTCTGGCTCCTAAAATCCTTAGAAGCATAGTCCTAAAAGAGCAATGCATCCCTCCCAAGGCATAGCAAGTTTATGGATGTTGTACTGGCTTCTCAATAGTTCAAATGAACGTAGAAGAAACTGGACTGCATCCCAGCTAAGGTGTTTAAACTGTTTTGTATTCTGACTTCCAATGAAGACTGGTAACAAGTTAATGATTTGTGTTTCAAACACTGTAGGAAGTTAGTTCCCACAACATCTGCACAGGCTCATTGCCTTGGGGAAGATATAAACGGAAACTATGTTGGTACATCCATATTGTAAGTGATTTTAGAGGCTCTCACCCCCTTTTAATAGTCTCCTTTGGGGAAGGAAACTGTGTGATAGCATACATAAACACACACACAAACAAGCACACAGACAGAGAAGGAATTGTCGATCACGTCAGGAGAAAGTGAATGTGCCATTTACCCCTGAGCATACTTTAAGTGACATTTTTCGTGCCTTTAATGTAACGTGTGTGACAATAGAGAATCTGAAAGAGTTTGTATTTTAACCAGTTAAAATATCTTCCCTATATAGTTGCCCTTAGCTAGAATAAAATGATGTGACATTGGGATTTATTTTCAAACGTTTATTTTCCTGAAATAAAACTTCCCTGAAGGTATTGATAGAGAGTAGATGTATACACAGTTACATCAGAATGAAGGAGGGAGATACACATTGCTAGCCTGTGGTAAGAAAATTCTCAGGTGGATATTCAGCAGAGCAAAATAACATTTTAGTAGATGTTCAGATTTTACTGTTCTGTTTGAGACAAGGTGGCCTGGAACTCACTCTTGTAGTCTAAGCTGTCTTTGAATTCTTGGCACTAAACCTGACTCAGCCCCCTATGAGCAATTCAGAAATCTGAACATGACTCAACACTATAAATACATCTATCTATAAATCTGTTAAAATACTGAAAGTGCTCCATACTTTCATTGAATTAGTCACTATTTTAACATTGAAAAGTTTAGTGTTTTTAGTAATTTACTTCTTAAAATATAAGTCTAGAATTTTCTTTACTACAGAGGTATTTGATTTGCTTGGGGCTTATAAAACTACTGGTTAATTAAAAGAAAAGTCTTAGAGAATAATTATTGGTTACCAACATCAAGCATTTGTTGTAGAATACATTAGTCCCTGTTTTAAAAAACCGTAATCAGAAATTAATAGAATTAATGAATAAACTTCACAAATTCAGAGATTTGGGCCATATAAGTAATGCGTTCAAAGCATCACTTAATGCTTGGTCAGTTTCATACTTGGTTTTCTGTTACAACTTGATGAACTGACTTAATAGTGTAGAATTAATGATTTCAAGTTTTTAATTAACATGATAAACACTGTGAACATTTAATATATTTCACTTGTGACTTACAATTTAGGAGCTGAATTTTTTCCACTTATTAGTGGTTTCTTTTCTCTCTACTAAATACTCTGCATTACTTATGTGAGTTTTCTTATATAAATACACAATTTTCAACTCCTTAAGCCTTTACTCCGCAGTTACATGAAGATGGACAGCTAAGTGCATATGATGTGAATATTCTACATACTAAAATCATGTTAATAGAATTTTGTGAAAATTTATTACAGTAAGCATTTTATCATTAGACTAACAAAATTCTGTCACTGAAAAATTTTGTTGTAACAAATGGATTGGCATTTTCAGAAACAATCTCTTTAAGAGATCTTGTGTGACTCTTACTTCTGAGTAGAGTGTACATTATTATCTGAATGTCACAAAATCAACATCTGCAAAGAACTTAAATATTCCTGAAATGTGTATACAATATTATGAATATTGTAGAGCCACCTAACAGTACACAGGCTGTTAATAAATGATACTTAGAATTGATTCTATCAGATAAAATGCCTAAGAAATTCATTCATTAGATCAAAGGTGATAGATACCAAAGACTCCTACCTATAATGCTTACTATGAGAGAAGCGCAAAAAGTTATTGATGTTCTCAGGTGAAAACCTAATCTTCCAAAACTAAACAGACTTTTTTTTTAAATGGAAGCTGAGAATAAGCAACTGACTGACAATCGCCTATCAAAACCAAAGGGTCTGCAGAAATAATTAATGTAATAGAAAATCATTAAACACAGGAGCAGATGTCCTAGGTGGATTAGCGAGAGCAATGGCTGAATATGAACAGAGGAACAGTCAGTATGAGCAACTTCTTGAAACAGTCTCAGGCAAGGTCTTTGTTTCCACTGATGTAACTTCGGGGTAGAAGATTTACTTACAGTTCAATAGCAGATCAAAGGTTAATGTACATGTATATTTGAGGTTTGTGGGGGGAGGTGTTTGAGTGCAGTTTGGTTCAGGGGAAGATAAGTGTGGCTTCTGTGTGTTTATGTAGGGGATGCTAGTGTGTGTGTGTGTGTGTGTGTGTGTGTGTGTGTGTGTGTGTGAAAGAGAGTGTAGGTGGGGGGAGTGTGCATGTGTCTGTTATACTGGAGCAATTTCAAATGAAAAATTAGGGTAATGAATGAAGAATAGACTAAGGACCTGATTGGATGGTGTAAGTTCACAACCAAAAGAAGAATCTAAGTGTCTATTTCCTAAGATTGAAGAGATACAGGAAGTAGCTTTGAAATACATTGTATAAATTCATCATATACAGACAAATAAATTTGGGTCAGCCTAATAAGTTCTATTTGAAACCAGGTCAAGAACTTGAGATGAACACTATGGATAGGTCTCAAGGTGATGGACATTTTCTGATGGAATGTGTTCACCCAAGTGGATCCTAGGGTGGCATAGAATAGTGGATGTAATAGGGTATGATCAAAGAAAATCTAAAATCTAGCAGCCTTCTCTGTGCCGCATCTCATCTAAGTAAGTATGGCAATGCTTAGTAGCATCAAATATTTTCCAAAACTGTGCCAACATATGATCTCACCAATTCTTTCAATGACTTCTACCTTTCCCCCTTGAAATGTACTTTTTGATATCTCTGATATATGATATGCTGTGTACCTAAATTGAGATATGTATGCCTCTCTCCTTGCCCTTGCCATACCAAATGTCTTTTCAGGTCTGTTCAGACTCTACCTCGTTGATAAAGATGTTTCCTAAGTCCATTTTTACTCTTCCTGCTAGTTCATATATAACAAGTACCACATTACTTCCAATTTATGCTCTATGGTATCACTGCGTTTGATTTATGTGTGAATTATGTCTCCCTAACTAGAAGGTACAATTTTGATGGAAGGGATGCTGTTTTTGAAATCTGTTGCAGCCTCCACTGTGTTTAGCACATCAGAACAGAATACCCAAGCTAAGCACACACTTCCAAATTCCTATGTTTTCCAGTATTTCAGTTTGAAACAAAAGATAAAACATTAAGAGAAATGGTTCACGGTCTGATTTTTCCCATAGATTCCCTGGAGTACTTAATATGCTGTGTTCTTTTAAATAAGGGAAATAACAGCTGGCTGTTCTCCTGACTTTCTGATCTTTAGTCATTTCAGTTAAATTCTCTGGAACTCTGTTTCCTCGTCTGTAAAATGAAGATGTTTAACTCACCTTCTGGGATTCTATCTCAGTCATTTCTGCATAGTTAGATTTAAAGGAAGAACTGAGTCATTGCTAGTATCAAGATTTTTTTCAATCTTCTACTTATACCAGTGTATTTATTACATGCCTCCCCAAACCTATGCACTGTTCTAGGCTCCTAATATTTTATAAATGAGATAATGCAATGCTTAATTAAGATGCCTAATTAAGGAGTCCAGGTTCCAGCCCTTAAGAAAGCTACAGGAAGGTGAGAAAGAGAAGCTCCATATAGCATGCTGTGGCACAGAGTTTCTCAAATGTAGCACACGTATCATCAGCTTGTGTCAACAGCAGCACATCATCCGGGAACTTGCTTAAACTCTGTATCCCGATCACTGTTCCCCACCTGTTACATTGTCATGCTTGTGGGTACATCCCAGCTGACTCTGTGCTGAACCAGACCCCCATTATGTTCTCGTGTAATTCTGTCACACAAATGAAATTGAGAACCGCTGGTGTAAGGACTGAAAACATAGACTGATCTAGACAATCCTCTTCCTGGTCATTCGAGTGAAGAGAAGTAATGTTTCTTAGTCTGATTTACTACTTAGTTTCAGAGAGAAACACCTTAAGTGTAATTTTTCTCATATTAAATTTTGGAGTTTTCAAGCCATGTAATACAATGCACAACAAATACACACACACACACACACACGCGTGTGTGTGTGTGTGTGTGTGTGTGTGTGTGTGTGTGTGTGAATTTAAATGATACAAAAGGAGAGCTGATGCAATTGCCTACAAAGGGTACAGATGTCAAAACTTTTCTTTATGTTTTGTTTTAAAAAAGTGAAGTCTATCATTATCGGAATTTGTGAATCATTTCGGTACTGAAAGTAGGTTATGATTACATATTGTTTTGAAAATTCAAAGCACTGTTCACTGAGTTTCTGAACTGTATATGAATTAACCTGAGCATAATAAATAGATTGGCACTACTTAAAGGAACATGCAAATTGTTAACTCCACCACAGACCATATAGGCATATTTTATCCTTCTTAGGTGATTTCCCCAAATCATTTTAGGTAATTTTATTTGATGTATATTACATGCAAAAAAAGTGTGGTATTTGAATAATGTTTGCAAGCAAAATTTACTTACATAGTCAACATTCTGTGCCTAAAGTGGAGAAATCCCCATGTATTTGCTGTTTGTCCCTGTCTTCCAAGTTATTTCAATGAGTATAAGAACTATTCTGCAGTCAAAACGAGCAGGTTCGTTTATTGAGTTCAAGTCTGATATGGCTTAATAACAAAAGTAGTAATATCTGAATCTTGCTTGTTTCACTCAGTATTTTATTTGACAGATTCCTGCATATGTTTCCCATGGTAGCGAGAATGTATTCTTGTTGCCTTCTTTTCCAGATCATTTCAAAGAAGAATAAAAGGCATATGCATAGAGAATTTAATACAAAAATGTTCATGAAATGTTCAAAAAATTAACTTATGAGAGAGGCCGGGATCCAAATATAGTTTTAGACTCCATTCTGAGTACAGCAGTCCTCCATTTTGCTCATTCCTGGTTAGCATCTCTGTTATCCCTTCTGACCATTCTTATTGACAAGCTCAATGAAGGAAAACATGCTGTACTGGAATGAGGTTCATAGGCATGTGAGAGATGTCATGATTATCTCAGAAGTCCCAATGTCCAGACTCACCTCAACCAGTAAATCAAGTGTTTTAAATGAGATCCTCAGAAATGGCTTCATATCACTAAAAATCATTAGCACCTTGGCAACAATATAAAACACTAGCTTTTGCCTTTATTTAACTTGCAACTAGATGATTCGGGTTATACTAATAGAAGCCCTTACTAAATAATTGGTTTGAAGTCTCCCAGGATTTAAATTTACTCCTGCATACTCACATACCTCCCACTATATTTCCCTCTCTCCTCCTTCTCTGTTTCATAAGCCTTATAAACGATCATTACTGAAAAAGACATCTTGAGGCAAATTGCATAGAACATTTGAGTACACTTGCCTCCTATACAAATGGCCTAAGCATCAAATTTTAGTAACACCACTTAACTTCTGTGATATCTGTGAGGTAAATGTGGATGTGTAACAGCAGCTCCTTTATGCTCACATTGCTAGATAATGTTATGTCTTTGCAGTTTAGATTTAATGAGAAGCATTCTCCTCAGTTCAGAGCCAAATGCTTTTTACTAGGTTTTTTTTGTGTGTTCTCATATCAAATGTTAGCCGATATTCCAGACTTCCACAGGCTACCAGGACAGAAATGCACAAGGATCAGCATTATTAGAAGAAGGAAATACAACTCAATTTAGTGTTATAATTAATGCATATTCTTAATTATGTTATGAACTATAATAAAAACAGTATTTGTTATTTAAAATACCTGTACGTGGAGGAAGAATTTTTTATATCTTATAATGGTATACAGAAAGAATCTGCTGAATTAATTATTTTTCAAACATATTCACTATGGATCAAGTTATTCATAATTTTGCATTATGCATCCTTATAGATTAGAAAGTTGTATTTGTACATTTCATCATTGTACTGTTGAAAATCAAATTATGAATGCATATCTTTAATAATTCATTTGCATATTTGAATTCTCTAGTGGAATATCAAGTCATATCTCTCAAATCTGAAATAAATAGCCTCAATCTACAAATACTATGCCAATACATAACTAACTTTATGTTAGTTTGCTTAACTATCATATAAATACATGCATATATATATACATATATATGCTATGACATAAAAAAGTACCATAATATTGCTTTTAACTTGAATTGAAAATTATTATATTGGAGAAGGTTTAATAGGACATTTTAAGGAAGGCCCTGCATTCATATGAAAAATTTGAAAAATCATAACAAAGAATCTAAATCCACTAAATTTCATTTTTTTCTGGAATTCCAATATTCTTTTGATTTGTACTTTCTAATATTATATTAAAACTACAAGCATAAATATTTAGAACTTTCTCAAGCACTGGTCAATATATATTTTTTTTCAAAATGGTTTTCACTTGAACATTGTGCATCATAGTTTCTAAGACTAAACAGTACGGTTATCCCATATTTAATTTCACTGAAAAATAGAGATAATGATGTGTATTTTTTTTACAACATGAAAAAAGTAAGCATTGAGTGCCAAGAATTTTCCTAAGTCCATACAAATTCCTCAAGTTGGTTGACAGAAGAGCTCAGATTCAGTGACAGCTTTGCCCCCGTCGCTCTTCTGCTTTGAAGAATAGGAAACATTGTCACGAGTCATTATATCACTAGCTGTATATTCCTTACCCACCTACACACTAGTTTTTACTGTCTGTGACTTATTTCTCATTAATTTATTGAGATACCATTGGTATTGTGCCCACCAAATGTAGTGGAAAGACTCGAAACTATTATTTCACCTACCCAGCACTTCAGAAGGATTAAAAGTTAAGAGAATTATTTGACTAAAAGCTCTTTGGTATAATTTTACTAACCTTCTTCTAATATTATTGTAGAATGGCATTGTATGCCCACTGTGAGATCAAATTTTAGTGTTAGTAGGGTGATTCTTATGAATAGTAAATAACAAATGAAATAAAATATCTAGGTTCTATGCATATGTGGACACATGGTATAAGATCTCTGTTTAGAAAAGTGTTGAGGTTGTTCTGAAAGAGATTATTGCACTCACAAAATCTACGATTTAGAAGGTTTATACATTTTTAGTCCTTATGTTGTAGCAAACAGTAGATTTCTTATATATATGTACAGACATTGGTTCACAAATATGTTTTTCCCATGGTACATTTCACTGATCACAGGGAATAACACTGTTTCATACTTATCACTAACTACACCTTAATATTTTAATAAATGTATTCAGGCAATTGGTCATCTGATGGCTCAAATGCAGAGGAAAAGAAAAAGAGGAAACCTGTCACTGAGTAGTTACTTAGAGTGATTATTTTATGGTTGTTTTGGAGTAGCAGGAAGAGACAGGCAGGTGAACATGAAGGAAGAGCTAGAACTCTAAGCGGAAAAGTGCAGAAACACTCACAAGTAGGGCATATGTTCTAGACAGGAAGGGAATCACAATGGAAATTAGTTGTTTATTTGGTAAACAGAACTGGAAAAGAGCTCAGGTGTGTGGCATTTAAGATGGTGCTTGAAATTGGCCAAGTTTTTCTTTTACACAGCAAATTAGCCAAAGTACAGGATTTATTACACTTCTTTTGAAGTTGTGATTGTTTAGTAGATAAAGATATGAATATTAGTCAGGTATAAATTTAGATATCATTGAAGACTTGACAGACAGACTGTGTTATTTCACACACACACACAGGGTGTTCAGAAGTGTCTGGGATGAGCACGCTTTCTGAATGTAATATTTTTATAATCTAGTGTTATTCTTAGGGTCAAACCTACATGAAAGAATGCTAGCTAATAACAATATACACTACTTGCATTTTTTTATATTTTGTTTTTACTTGATTTAGTGTCTAAGCTTACTGTTAACTTGAAATACAAAACAAATATTATTTCTAGAATATAGTTATTAATAGATCAAATCTCAGAAAAAAGATAAAATTTATTTAGTATTTTCATCTAGCAAGTCACACATTACATTCTAAGTTATGACCGTCATTATTATTGCTTTTATTTCTGTTAAAATACAAACAATACTAATGAATTCATGCTAAAAATTTCCTGTGCTTGCTAGGTTCAGGGGTGGAATCCTTTATAGATTCTAGTTTTACGTCATGGACACTCTAAGGGAGGTTGTAAGAAGAAGTTAAAGGTGACACCAATGAAGTACACTACTGTTCTTGAAATCAAGCTCATAAATATAAGTAAAATGTTATCGTCACTAAGTATAGTGTCTTAATTGTACAAAAAGAAAATTGATTATAGGAGTTAATTAAAATTCTGGGAAACATAAGAACACTATACATCATATGTCAATGCCTTGAAATATAATTAGCAGTAAGATAGCAGTATACATGCATTGCTTTTTATACCTGACTTGTAATTGTGTTTTAGTTCACAAAGAGTGAATACTGTTCTCATATACCTTGCTATTTATGAAAAAGGAAATCATCATTTTCCTAAAATTGTGTCATGTCTCTTTTATCATCACAATCAACAGTGTTTTAGACAATGCAAAGGCCTTTTCTGAGAGAAACAGGGGAACTCTTTCTAACATACAGGAACTTAAAAGAATGAGTTTGTTCTGGAATCTACAAACCATGTCCATTAAAACAGAGTGCTTACACAAGCTATGGAGCTTTTCATTATGATTGAGTCTTATTACACCAGCATGCAGATATTTCTTTTATCCTTTTCAGATACTAGATGACTTAAAAATGAAAGTATGCAATGACTAGTGCCTCTACAATGACAGGTTACTCACCTGCAAAGTGACTAAAATTCTGTGTGTTTGGTGAGATGATAGATTTATAATTTCTGTCAAGTCAAATGTCGCTGGCATTTGTCCTCCAAGATAATAGAATTCATTTTTGCAGCATTTTTAAGGTACACATGTGTAGCTATGGCAACATGACGGTAATCACTCTGCTTTCTCAAGCACATATATTCCTGTAATGAGGCATAGGCATATTTCTTGAGATAGGGTTGCATTATGCCTCTGAATTAAGAAATCAGTTTTCAGTCTCAATTTTACTCTCTTTAGAGAAGAACATAACTACAATATTTTAACATGGAAAATTTGCCAAACTGCCATAGTGCTGGGAAAGGCTCCTCCATATTCACATGTCTCCCCTTGCATTGTTTCTTAATACTAAGTGAGCATATACTTGAGTGTGTTCCTGGATTAATGTGTAGCTGAATGAGTAGCTGGCATCTGTGAATCCTGGGCACTAGAGGTTGGTTTCTTGTCTGATGCCGTCTTTACTCAAGTAGAAAATATTTTCATAACCAGATTTCAGATTTTCAGTTTAAGGTACTTTATTTGTTGAAAAGAAATGTTAGCAAGGAAAAACTCGATAAATTGTAGAATTTACAACCTGAAAGCAGAAGAACCATACAGGCACTGTATGGAGAAGTTTCAGCAACAAATAAAACCCACTTTATAGATGTTTCTGTCAGGATGTACCTGCTTAAGCTCTTATGAATTAGAGACTCACAATTTAGTCATTTGGAGAGATGGAATGGAATAAGAGGCATTGTGTATTTTGCTTTCAAATATAAAGTCATGATTAGTAATTTAGATTAGATAAAATGCATTCAGAATCATATGGTCACAGATCATACTCAGGTACATTGTTTATTTTTTTTTAAGAGTGAGGTAGGATTATAAGAACTTTTGAATGGGCATTTAAGTACCCATTGAGATTTTTACATATTTTATGTGACATTCCAGAGTTTTCACTTTTCTAATTTAAATGCATGTAAACACATACATTTTGCTTGTTATTGGTGGAATGGATATTTATTTTTAACCTGTATATCAATAAACATTCACCATGTTTAATTTAAGATGAAGAGAATTTTTAGCTAAGAGGTTAAAAAAGGAGATGAGCAAAGGAGAGGCAGAGGGAAGGAGGAGGCAAAAAACAGGTGGAGAGAGGATGAGGGAGAGAGAGAGAGAGAGAGAGAGAGAGAGAGAGATTGAGACTAGAAAAATATACCTTCCTACAAAAAAATCTTTCTCACAGAGTAGAGCTGGGAGCTATGGTGCATATGAAGATCTTTCCTCCAACCAGGATCATGTTATGAAAATGAGATCTGCAGATATACTCAATTTGGATTAGTCAGTTGTATGGAAAGTCACCCTCTCCCTTGATTGGCTGGTATTTGCATGTGGTTAAAGGTGGAAGCTCATTCATTAGCTTCTAGCAGAAAAATACTGTTTCCTAGCTCCCTTTATCTTGACCTGACAAGTCCCCCCATATTTAGCTAGAGGTCTTCTTAAAAACACAGTGGACTTGTGTGACATCACCATCACCCAGAGCCTGTCAGACTCCATGCAGAAAAAAAAAAAGAAAGAAAGAGAGAAAGAGAGAAAGAAAAGAAAAGAAAAAGAAATTCCAGAGTATAAACCTCTTTTGTATTTTCTCTTCAGGCTGTCACCACTAATCGGCCTTTGCTAATTGCTCTTATTCTTAAAGAAAAAAGAAAATGATTCTTTCAGTTTTAAAATGCCAGCAATAATTGTTAATAGAACAGATTTATAAAAAAAATGGGGCATTTGTGATAAAGTTAAGAGAAAACACATAAGAAAAAATTTGAATTGAAACTGTCTGCCAATCATTGTGTATTTTAAGTGCACACATTCAATCATGTTCATTGAATGGCCCTTTCTCATTACAAAGCCCTTATTGCATTATTGAAATTTTGAAAATATAGTCATATAGAAGAGAAATAACACTCTAAATCGGCTCACATACCTAAATATCAACTGACGTCAGCTTAATACTTCTCAGATCATCTACAACATTTTAGCTGTCTGCAATCTGATGAAAACTGTAACTTCCTACTTCATTAGTGATGATGAATCCTGGCATTATGTCATATTATAAGTTCTTGAAATTTCTACCAGAGAGACATCCTCAGACAACAGATGGTGGTAGCAGGTGCTGAGACCCACAGCCAGATACTATGTACAGAGGGTCTAAATTGGAGCGCTCCATGGGGTCCCTCCTCTTGGAGATCAGGCAACCCTGTGGAAGAAGGGAAGCAAAAGCTATAGGAGTCAGAGGGGATGGAGCATACCATGAGGACATGGCTCTCTGAATTAGCTAAGCAGAGTTCTCATGAGCTCACAGAGACTGAAACATCAAGAATGGAGCCTGTGTGGATCTGTACCAAGTCCTCTGGATATATGTTATGACTGTTAGCTTTGTTTTTTTGTGGGACTACTAATAGTGGGAGCTGGTATATCTCTGACTCTTTTGCCTGCTTTTGGGATTCTTTTTCTCCTATTGGGTTGCCTACTCAAGCCTCGATATGAGGAATTTTGCCTTGTTTTATTGTATCTTGTTTTGTTCTGACTTCTTGTCCTGTCTTCTTATAGAGGCCTGTTCTTTTCTGATTAACAAATGTAAGGGACATGGATCCTGGGGAGAGGGGAGTTGGGGGGAGCCAGGAGTGATGGAGGGAAGGGAAAGTGCATGTGGGTTTTATTATATGAGAGAAGAATCTATTTTCAATAGATAAAATTAATTAATTAATTAATTAAAAAATTATGTATTTCAAAACTAGTAGTTTCTTATACTGGAGCATTAAATGATTACGACATATAAGTACAAATTACAATAAATTTAGAATTATCTGAGAAGAGGGAACCAAATTGAAAAAAAATGCATAAGATTGGTCTTTAGCTATTAGATTGGTCTGTGAGATTTTTCTTAATTAGTGATTGATATGAGAGAGCCTAGTGCCTGGTGCTACCTATTGATAAGTGGTCCTGGAGTGTATAAAAGAGCAGGATAAGGAAGTCATGGGAAATAAACCAGGATTCATCTGTAGCTTCTGCATCAGTTCCTGTCTCCAGGTTCCTGCCCTGTTTGAATTCATTCCCTGATTTCCCTCTGTGATGGACTGTTACCGGAAAGGATAAGAATTGAAATAAACACTATTACCCAAGTTACTTTTGCTTTGGTTATGGTAGTTTATCACAACAATAAAACATTAACCAAAACAAAAATAAATAAATAAATAAATAAATTTAGCTTAATTTCTAATTGGTATTTATTTATTTACTTTTTATTGTCAATGGGCAGTACCTTCTTGGATGAAGCCGATTGAAGCAAGGGTGGAGGACCTGTGTAGAGGTCTTATGTTTAGGCAGAAAGGGCTGATCATGTAGAAAGGGAGAATCAAAGGCAGAATGGCAATTCCAAAGCTACTCTCTTCATGGAGTCAATAGAATAGTTCCTCATGCTGATTCTAGTACACGGGAAACTTTTGGTTTTAAAGAAAACTGCCCTGTTTCAAAACTCAGTGGATTTTATAGCACTTAGTTCAAGTGACTTCTTCCTAATTTGGGCTAATGCAGGGAAGACTGTGGCAGCTGGGGGTGGTGACGGTGGTGGTGGTGGTGGTGGTGGCGGTGGTGGTCATGGTGGTGACAGTGGTAAGCCCATACATTTTTTTTACAAGTCCTAAAAGGAATGTGCACATGAGCTCAGAGTGTCTTTGACTGTATGCACTAGTACAAGATGTACAAGACCAAGCCAGACCAAATCCTAGCATACACAAGGAGTGGGTCGTCAAGTCTCAACCCTATCTATTGACAATTGTGGACAACCAAGGGAGGGGGAGTCGGTTTTATTCAACGGTGGAAAGCCATGAGGACCTACCCATGTTCTGTGCATGGTTCCACAACCATGCACATAAAGGAAGCATTAAATGACTCAGTGGGCATTTAATTGAAAGAGAGAGCACACGAAATTTTGTGAGAAAAGAAATGGTAATGGGAAACAAGGAACTGGAGGAAATGATGTGTGGATTTGATCCTAATATTATATGCACATACAAATATTAAATACAGTATATTTAAAAATTCTAAAGAATTTATTTACATTGCCACAGAGGAAATAAGGATTAGTCATCCAATAATGGATTGTTCTATAGCATCATTAATTTTAGAAAAAAGAGAAACAAGAGAAGGGTAGGAACTTGCCTGCATGTGCCTAGGGGAAATATTGAATATTTTGCTGCTATTAGATAATATAAGATTGTAAACTACACATTATGGCATGTTTTCTCCCAGTGGATAATTTTAGTGTTTAATGTATGCACATAAGATTGTTCTATGTCATGGCAAGGTAAGACTAACTGTGTTCTAATATGAGAGTTTATCATCACAAGGGAGACATAAACCAGAGACTGGCATCTTCCAAGTCCTCTAAAGAGGTGTACAGAGCTTCTCTGCCAACTCAGGAATAGTGACATTACTAACCAATCTAAAGTACAACTGGGTTTTAGCAACCAAGAGCGTATGAAAGAAGACCTTTACTTTCAGAAGGTGCAGCTTTTTGCCTGTGTAGTGAGGTGTTCAAGTTTTCTAGAAAATCATGCCTGTATTGCTCAAGGACAGTGAAGGACTCAGTGGGTAAAGGTGCTTGCCACCAACCCTGTTGACCTGAGTTCCATCCCTGGGACTCACATTCTAAAAAGAAGTAACAAATTCCTGAAAGTTGTTCCCTGACCTCTATGTGAATGAACACATGTAACTAAATGAATAAAAGGCAATATAAAGAAAAGAGACGTTCTTAGCCCTTTGCGATAATGGAAGATCAGTGGAATTGAAGTCCTCTGTGCTATTTCTGCCTAAGCCTTGCTTGTATTAGCTTCTTGGGTTTTTATCCTGGTTTCACTTAATTGTCTATGAAAGGCAATGTCACACAGAGACTGTGGATTATACAACCGAAGCTTAAAATTTCACGCCGGTAACTGATAAAAGTGAATCAGTCCTAGAGATAGATATTGAACCTCATGACTCCCTGATTATTTTACTGATGAAGGAAATTTGATATTTTCAGAGTGTAGAGAACATAACTGAAGATATCAGCTTATTTCACCATCTTAGTATCTATTATATGCAAGTGTTATGTTAGACTTTTCAAAGATTCATGCAATGAGTCTATATTCACAATGTGGCCATTAATAAAGGTTTGTTTAGAGTTACTCTGTTCTAGGCACTATACTTTAATATAATTTTTATTTACTCTGACTCTTACAGAACCACAAATTTGGTGAATAACATTTTAATTTTGCATAAACGGATGGGGAAGGAGACAGGAAAATATTGTCACTCCCCAGACATCATAGCTTGTTATATGTTTAGAAAACTATGTGCAGATATTAAGTCTGTGTTTTTGACTTATTGTTCTCATGCCTGTAACTCTTAACTATTGGGAAGGAGGACCAGAACAACAGAACAAAAGGAAGAATAAGTATAGCAAATGTCACAAGACACACAAAAAAGAAATTTCTATGGAAACTGATGTTGGGTAGTTAGTTTGGACTTCAGTAAAAGAGGGTAAGGAATGTTCTAGAGAAACAAAACTTTTCTCTGAGCTTGATTCCGAGACATGATTAGAATTTCCAGAGAGATAAAACATCGTGCTTTTCAGTAACACTGTCTGGCAAGAGGAGGAAAGAAAGGGTGAGGCTCAAAGAGCATTTCAAATTTGAGATTACCAATAACAAAGAGGGAGGGGAGGAGAAATTATGCATGGAATGTATAGTTACTTCCCAGACTGGTAAGGCAGACAGTCACTGTCTTAGTTAGGGTTTCTGTTGCTGCACAAAATACCATGACCAATAAACAAGTTCAAGAGAATGTGGTTTATTTGACTTCTATATTTTATTATATATATTTCTATATATTATTAAACTTCTATATCGCTTTTATCATTCAAGGAAGTCAGGAAAGGAACTGGAACAGGGCAGGATCCTGGAGACAGGAGCTGATGCCGAGGCCATGGAGGGATGCTGCTTACTGAATTGCTCTCCTTAGCTTTTTCTGCCTGTTTTCTTAGATAACCTAGAATCAGGAGCCCAGGGTTGGCCCCATCCACAATGGGCCAGGCCCTCCCTCATCAATCACTAATTAGGAAAATGCAGGCAGGTCTTTCGAAGGCATTTTTTCTCAGTTGAGGTTCCCTCCTTGCAGATAACTCTAGTTGTGTCCAGTTGATATAATCAACAGCACAGTCACAGTTATGAAGAAAGGTGAGACCATGTGAAGACTTTATGCAAAGGTGTTGGAAGCATTGGAAATACAAAGTTAGAGCAGAATCAGTAGACTAAGAAAAGCTCTCAAATTGTAAGTTGTGTGAATCCCAGATGTCACGGTGAAGGTTATGATGTGTGACAAGAGTCTTACTTTTGGGAAATACTTCAGGAATTTCCATGTATTATACATGTACACATTGGCAGAAGAGGTGGAAGTGAGATTCATTTTTAGGACCTGGGTACAACAGGAGCTTCGCTGGAGCAGGGGTAGATGATCTTTCATACAGCAAGTCTTGGTGATGGCATGTGATGGAAAATACTTTTATCTCTTCTACTTCTACTCTAGAGTTTTAAAATGGAAAAATTGCTTGTCACAAATGGAGTTCAAATCCCTCCACATCCCTGTTCTCCACAGTTAAGACTATGGCAGGCCCTTGTGACTCTAAAAGAAGTTTTCTCTTTTAAAATATTAAGCAAATCAAGATCTCACTCTCCATTCCACTTTTGCATTTTGTTCACACAAAATTACATGCTAATATTAGAATTTAGATCGCTTCTAAACATTCAATACTTATTCCAGATCATTTGAAGCAAAATTTGATGTTTTTATAAATATCTAGCTTTTCAGAACCTTAAAATGCACCCTAAATTACAGTTATTTTTTGTAATCATCATTTTAGTGATTTTATCATTTATTACTCTGGTTATATTTTTATGGCTTTGTTTTATAGCAGAGGACAGAGAATAAAAATTAATGTTGTAAAATAATAAAACTGTCTTGCTTGCTTAAGACTGTGACAATATTCAATTTAAGTATACTAGCTAGGGTTAAAATTTTAGAGTTCAGTTCCTGAGTTGATATCATTTGTAATGGATATACATGAGCAAGTTGTTTCTTATTTTTTTTTATTTTTAATCATGTGTATATGTTTGTGGATCTGTGACAGTTGTTTATACAATGCCTGCAAAGGCCTGAAGAGGGTATGGATTCCCCTAGATGTGTAGTAACAGGTGGTTTGTGTGCTACCATGTATTGGTTCTGGTAAGGAATCTGTTCTGTGGAAGATCAAGAAACACAATTAACCACTCAGCCATCTCTCCAGCCTCGAGTAAAAGTCTTTTGTCAGTGAGATTTATATACATGATCCATTATATGTTTTCTTTTAGTAACTTAAAAATAGTGGAAAGTCCATGAATATGTATGTCATTTTTTATGAATTATTTTAGTACTTTTGTGTATATAACACACAAATCTTGTATTACTGTGATCATCTGCAGATATGTGATAACTGTTATCATTGTGAAAAACTAGTTGGGATGTATTATATGAGGGAAGAATCTATTTTCAATTAAAAATAATTTGAAAAAGAAAAAAAAACTCTGTAGGAATACTACAGGTATTTTGATATCCTGGAGATACTTTTCATGATTTATTTTCCTTAGGAAAATGGTTTATATATCATCTAGTAAATTGAAAAACAAGGTGGACAGCCAATGGAAGCAAACCAACAGACATAGGTTTAGAATTTTCCTTGGGTGTGTGCAAGGAGGATGTCTTAGAGTTTCTATTGTGAAGATACACCATGACCACTGCAACTCTTATAAAGGAAAAGATTACATTGTGGTGGCTCACTTACAGTTCAGAGGTTTAATCCATTAAGTCATGGAGGCAAGCAAGGCAGCCTGCAGGCAGACATGGTGCTACAGAAAGATCAAAGAGTTCTTATATCATGACTCAGGCAACAGGATTTGATTTGAGACACTGGGTGTAGCTTGAGCATAAATGACACAGCAAAGCCTGCCTCCGCAGTGAACACTTCCTCCAACAAGACCATACTTAGTCCAACAAGACCACACCTCCTAATGGTGCCACTCCCTTTGGAGGTCATTTTCTTCGAAACCATCACAGAAGGAATCCTCAGAGAATCCCTCTTGATGTCTAGACATGCTTATCTTGCCCTATCAGCTCTCACTTTGGTAGAAAGGATCAAAATTTTAAAAATTGCAGTTTAAAGATCTAATTCGCTTTTGTTAGTGATTCAGGCACCTGATAGATTCTAGTTTGGGGGGAAAAAAGCCCAGTGTTGTGTCCCTCACAACAGGACAGTGAGTTCCCATGGGTCATCCTGAGCAGAGACTAGAAGTCCATATAGGGTCTTGAATTAGATCACTGCTCTATATCACACTGGCACAGACAGAGCCCTCCTCTTCTGACTCATTGCTATGAGTCTCCTGTACTATTTTGTTTTCTTTTTGAAAACAAAACTGAAAACTGCCTTCTTTACATATTTAGTTGTTTGTACATATCTACTTTCTTAGAAGGTCAACTGTGACCAGTAATTGGCAGTGGTAACAGTTAAGTACCACTCTTAGCAGTTAATCAGTGGTAACAGTTAGTTACCACTGCCATATTCATCATGGATGATGAATACACAGAGAATCCATGTAGATTTCATCTGCAAGGTTGGCTAACATAGAAACTCATCCCATACCAATGGCCTTGCCATATATGTCCTTTTATTTATCTATCTTTTACTCAATATTTATTATGTTTATACATTTTCTTTTTTGTATTTAAAAGAGACCATTGCCATGTAGCTCGGGATGGCTTGGGATTCTTTAGTTAGCCAAGGCTCCAGATTTTTTACCTTTCTTGCTAAACTTCTGGGGTTACAGTTGGACACCACCACTCCAGGCTTTATCATATGCTTTTTTTATTGTGTTACAAATGTTTCTGGAAGATAGATTTTTATTCTGTGGTGCATTTTCTCCCCAGAACACTAAGTGAACACTCCAGCTAAATCTTTCCTGTGTAATAATCATTCTGTTTAATTGATGAACTATCTGGTTCAATTTTCAGTTTCCAATGCCCTCAAATGACTAGGGGTCTTCTAGCTATGTATTTCTGTTTCTCCAGACTTCTCCAGTAGCTTCTGTGTAGTAAAAGTTAAGGGTAAGTTTGCTTAAAAGTACTGAATGGAATGTAACAGTAAAAAAAATAATGAACTTCAGTTTGGTTATTAAACCAACAATACTGGGTCTCCAAATGATGTAAGAAACATTGGAAAGCTACAAATGTATTAGGAGGCAGAAAAATTTTTTAATGTGGTTTAAATTTTGCCAAGTAGGTAACCTGCTTAGAACTAAACTTACTACAATATTATTTAAATACTGGAAGGCAGCTGCTGCTAGGATCCGGCTTGTTTTTACTTAAATCACCTGTCTGAACATACCAACAGGATAGGTAGGGTTTGATGGATTGGTTTATTATGGGTAAATTGAGCATGGAACACTCTAAATTGATCATTAAGGAGACAAAATCCTAAACCATCCATGCTGTTACTGTTTGAATTCAGTTCTGTATCATGGCCAAAGTACAAGGGTGAATAAAAAAGAAAGAATGATAGATTTTCCAAACATTTCAGAACCATGCTTTCAACATGTCTTTGTTAGGGAAATAGTACATAAAGACATTTTCAATGACCAGATAAAAACCAAATGTGGCAACTGACAGCATACATTATCCTTTGAAACGCTTGAGGCTATAGTACCTCTTTTTCATTTTGTGTTCATCATAAATCTGTTGTCAGGGGGAAAATTTTCAAAGTTGCTTCTATTTTTATGTTAAACATTTCCTGTTATGCAGTGAGCTGGTGCTCTGGATCCCTCACTTAGGCACTGTTCTCTTTCAGCCATATCTCTCTCTCTCTCGCTCTCCTTGTAAATTACATGGCAGTATTCTCTGTAGATTTACAACTCAGACTTGCCTCCTAGGAGCTATAATTTGCTTTAGCCCATCAGCGTTTGTTGTCTGAACTAGACTAGAAATGGTGTATTTTCATTGTATTATTGTTTTCTTAAGTCAGATTGATTACTATCCCATCTACAAGTTCTCAGTTTCCTATGTAGTAATATGGTCACGGCTGATTCTCCTCAGAAAAAGGTTCAGTTGGGCAGTGGGACAGTCATTTAGCATATTTTGTGATCAGGAAGATAGAAAACTAGGGTTATGTGCATCTATCTAGTCTCATTTGTTCTCTAAGTTAAAATAATATTGCTGCTTTATTTCATTACCAGAGCATGATAATTTTAATTTTAAAACAAGAAAACATAATTCAGGAGGAAAACGAAATCACAAGCAAATAATACTCTACCACAGCACCCACAGACAAACATGCCTCCCATTTTAAGGCACTTGCTTTCCATCGCTTTATGTGAATAAATATTTTGATCTGATTTATGTTTTCAGCTGATGTTGAGTTACTCTGTAGATATAGCGGTTAATCTGCTCTTTGGATTTAAACTCTATCCGTTTTAATATCTGAATGATACTGGCTTACAATGTATAATATCATCATCATTTCACCAGTTTTCTTAAACTCAGGAGTTGTTTTCAATTTTCCAGTATTTTCAACAGTTTTTGGAAAGGAACATTCTTAATGTTAAGTTTTAGACAAGCCGTGGATTTTTAGTGTGGGAATTACCGGGTACTATACAATGTATATATTTGACACACTCATATAAATATGACACAAGAAGGCACTGCAATGCAAGAGACCACCTTAACTGGTGGTCAGTACTGTATATTAAAAATATTTATTATTACAATCAAGGTAATCATATAACATCAGGTAAAACAAGAACATCCACATAAAGGAGAAACTGTATTTAATTCCCTTCTTGGCAATAGCCATAAAATACTAATATAAATGTTACTTATTTATGTAATTATTAAGACTGACAGCCCTGGTGCCAAACTAATTACGGGCTGAAGTCACAGGACATGTTTTATGCATGTCTTCTGAGTTTAGGAAACACTGAAACAGGTTTTGCACCTTAATGAAGAGAAGCTCAGGATCCTCCTAGCCTCTCTGTTTTGAAAACCATAGATTTGTTTGCACAGGATGCCTACACAAATTAAGAGTTCTTCCACTGTTACACTTGGCGTAAGAAGGCCCCATGATCATATCTCCTGAGGTCTTCCAATGAGGCTATTTAATTACATCATGAAATGAAATGAAATGACAAAAATGAGATAATTTCTTCCTATTCAGTACTCGGGACAAATGCCTTTATTGCTTAACTATACTTATGTCAAATGTATTCAAATGTATTAGAATTGGGAAATGAAATGTTCATTAGAAAGGGCAATAAAATGTTGCTTTCTCTTGCTCAATAATATGATGGCAGACAGGCCTAATTAACTGCTTGCAGTGGATTGTTTGAGAAGGGATAGACCTTGGTAAGGATCACCATAGCTCATAAACTGCTATTCAGACTGAATTTCCATTGAATAATGGCATATTTACCCTAAAGAGTAAAAATGTTTACATTATACTCATAAGTAATTATCCTGATAGCTTTTATATCAGTGTTGTTTATTCCTTATGTCTTACACAAAAAAGAAAAAAAACCAGCTACAGAGCTTTCCCCTTCTTCATTACCTTTAATCGTCCTCACTTATGATGAAACAGGTCTCATAATTGCCTTTAGCATTTGCATTTATTACACAGTGATATCAGCAGAGAACCTAATGACTCCAAGATATGCAGGTAAATTATAACCTTTAAATCCTATTCATCCACATTCTGATTATCTTCTTCCAGAAGAGTCAAATAGGTTCTTTACAAACCTATTATTATGATGGTTTCTCGTCAATATAACCATTTCTTCCTCAGATTAATTATTTCTTTGTTACTGAACCTGCACTTTAGGACAAATTTTGCATCTTTATGTAATTTGTGCACAGGCAGATGCCTTCCCGTGTAGTCTGAAGTTTTCTTGTGTCCCACAGCTGCTCAGTTCCAAGTAAACACACAGAGGCTTTATATTAATTACAAACTGTTTGGTCTATGGCTCAGGCTTATCATTAACTAGCTCTTACAACTTGGTTCAACCCATTTCTATTAATCTATGCTGTGCCATGTGGTTTCATGGCATTTCCTGTGTTTCTTTACAAGTTGCTCCCCTGGCAGAGCTCAGCATATCCTCTGACCCTGCCTTCTTCTCCTTCTTTCTCTGCTTGGAGTCCCATCCTGGTTCTATTCTGCCTTGTCATAGGCCATAGAAGCTTCTTTATTAACCAATGGTAGCAACACATATTCACAGCATACAGAAAGACCATCCCACAGCACTCTCTCTCATTGGGCAACACCACACCTATGTTAGCCAGGAATTGTGTTTTCCTTCAGTCCCTTCTATTTTAATGACCACAGACAGCACAGGCAAATAATGTAGCTGAATACTGAGGTCCTGTGTACCTGGATTGAAATGAATTGTGGGGTCTTGCCTCATTGGGAACTTAGGTCACCTCTGAAGAGGTGGCCTGGAACCAAGGAAAGGTAAGTGTGCCGCTCACCCATTTCCCAGCCTTCCTCTTACCTGGAGACAATCAGATGCAGCAGGGAGTCAAGTCAAGCAAGAACTGGTTTATTATTAGGCAGTAAGCCTCTTTTATAGCAGAAAACCTCAGAACCCTAGGAGGGGGTGGAAGGAACCAACCAATCCTTTTAAAGGTCACCCTATACTCATTTCCTTGTTTATGAGTTGTTTATGCACTGACATCATCTCCTGATCTTTGTATCTTACCTCAGCATAAACAACGTGGGCTAGCTTCCTCTCAGAACCATCTTTGTAGCTCATGTATGCCCCACAATGGATCACAAGTGTGTAGTATGTAATAAGTCAAATGTGAAACAGTCTTCACAGCTTCTGGCACTATTTGAATGCTCTGAATCATTTTGGAGGTGTGACTCGACCAGTGGATATAAGTGACCAAGGAGGTGACATGAAGGTGGATACCCAACCCTGGTTATGGCCACAGTGTATCTGTTCTAGGTGTGCTATTGTGTGAGAAATATTCACCACACCTTCTCAGCACAATATCCTAACGCCTCTCCTCTTTTGACAGAGTAAGAGCTGTCTGAATGTTTGGTTCAGAGTGTAATTTGCACTCTGAACTTCTGAAGTTGTTTCACTTCAGTTGATCACAGCGACGCAAAAGTAACTCATAGAGACAACCCTAGAAAGGCATTGCATTTCGTTGTCTGAATATAGAATAACCTGAATGGCTATATCTTCAAGGTAAATCCCAGTGGAAGTTACTATTTGCAAAGTTTTACTTTAGATCAATTAAAATTCCACGTTATCCACATTCAGGTTTTCTGATGTAGCTACTTGTCTATTTTAAATTTAACTCTCAGAATGACCTTAGCACTGTCCACTCAGGTCCAGCATCCCCAAATCTAGCTGATTGTGGTAGAAATCTTTGTCATGCTTTTATGTGTTTAAAATTAATTTTTTTTATTATTTGTTTATTGTGTGTGTGCACATGTATATACCTATTCCTTTTCCTGCACATCAAAATGCAGGTGCATCTATGGGTGCATTCATGAAGAGAGCAGACGTCAGCTTACACTCTTTCTTCAAGGGCCATCAATTTTGGTATTTGAGACAGTCTCTCAAGGGACCTGTGTATCACCTTTTAGACTAGGAAGGCTGACCGGGGAACTTCAGGAAATCACCTTTCTCTACCTCCCTAGCACTGACTGGGATTACAAATACTCCACCATTCTCAACTTCGTCATGCGGGTTCTGGGTACCAAACTTGTATCTTTGCACTTGTTTCCCAAGCGTGTCACTGATGGAGCTATCTCGATAACTCCGAGGAAATCATATTCTTCGTGAGTTGTTCTGCCTCACCCTCATCACTCTTTATCATGTCCAAGATTTAAATACTTTACTGCATTAACGTAATTATATTTGTTAACAGTTTTTGATATTCGACGAGAGGTAATTTCATCCTAGAGCAGCAAGCTGAAGATTGTTTTCGGTGTTTGACAAGCCAGCGTCCCTGGGTCTCACCCTCCCGAGAACACATGGAGAGGACATGGAGTGGCAACAGAAGAAGATGTTTCTCACTCTTTTCAAACATAAATCTTTAGCATAGCTTCCAGTTAAGGTTGCCACTTGCTGATGGAGGATGTTAAGCACAGTATTGGTTTTGGGGGGCAAAGGAGTTTTGCTTTTAAACTGGCAAATTAGACAAATAATAGCAATAAAAAAAGATCGAGAAAGTCATTATGAATATAAGAAATGGTTATTTCAGTCCTCCTTGATTGAAATTCTTTGTTTTTTTTTTGCCAAAGTAGAGATTTAAGATGAATGAAACCTGTTTTATAAAGTAAACAAAGAGTTTTAAAAGATTAAATACTTCCTGTTATGGTTCTTGTTCTTAGCTATTTTTTTAAGATGTATAAGTAAACATAGTTAAGTCTTATAAACTAAATAGCACTTTCAAACTGATGATGCTAGATACTTTTCTATGTCACTCTGTCACAAAAGATGAAGATACATAAAGATTTGTATCACATTTTTTGTTCATAATAACCTAGGGCAGAGCCAAGGCAAATTGAGAAAGCTTGAAATACCAAACAAACTGAATTTACTCCCAGGGCTTCAGAGATATGCCAGATATCACTTTATTTATTCATCCTCGAGAACCACATAGTAATCTTTTTCACTGTCAACATTTACCTAAACTGAGCAGCATTCAAATTTATTTCTGATCTGATTTGTAGTATTTCGAATTAATTTATAGTCTAGTACTTACCGCTGTACAGGTCCTCTCTGGACCTTCTGAAACCACCCCCACCTCCAGATGTACTGCGACATTATCCCAAAATATGCAGTGTTGCCTCATACACTTGATGTGAGTGGATTAATTTAATCTCTGATCTCACCCCGCCTTCTAGAAGCTCAAACTGCTCACACAATTTTTATTTTTATGTACTAATTTAAGTTAGTATTTCGTGCCAGGTGGTGATGGTGCACACCTTTAATCCAGCACTTGGGAGGCCAAGAAAGGTGGATCTCTGTGTCTTTGAGGCCAGCCTGGTCTACAAAGTGATTTACAGGACAGCCAGAGTTACATAGTGAAACCATGTCTTGAAAAACCAAAACAAAAGTATTTCAAAGATTCCACTCATGAAAGAGTCAATGTAATTTTAACCTATTTTTGAAAACCTCCCTTGATGTCATTGCTGATTTTATCCCTGGGGAGGAAAACCGTCAAACAAAATGCACAGAGAAGCAATTGACAAGATGGTAGCTGAAGGAACTGAAAGTCACCCTCATTTGGGCTTGATTCTTGATTTTAATTTCCTAGTTTGGAGACTTGTCTAAAACATCCTCCCAAAAGTGTGAGAAGGAATAGAAAAGGAAAGAAAACAATAGGGACCCAGTAAAAATGCTTTGAATGAAATTCTACACCTATGTGCACAACAGACAGATTTCAGCAACAACAAAAATCTTACCTAATGAAAATTGATTGATATTATAAACTATCCATAAATATTCAGTTGTTTCCCTGATGAAAAAGAAATCTTAGGCAAAATAAGATATTTTCCGTGACTGGTTTGCTATTGATCATTAGGTGCACTTGCATATTGCTTTACTTTCAGTGGGACATTCTGGTGGCTGAAAATGTGCCACAAGAGCCCGCGGTTGCACTGAGAGGCACCGAGAGCTAACACAGACTGAGAGCCATGGTAGGAGCACCTGCGCTTTTGAGTTCATCTGACTGTTGTGGACAAAGGCAGTTTTACATAGAATCCTTGCTTCATTTTCCTTTTGGTGCTTTATAAACCCAGAAAGGTATGCATTATATTTTGTTTTCATTTTTAAAATTTTGTTTCCATATACACAATTCAAAAAGAAATCATATTTATAGTCTAGAGTTTTATCTGCCTGTGGAGCTGTGGATTGAACATAGAGTCTTGCACAAGGTACAAGAGGGCTCTGCCACTAAGGGACATGCTTCTTTTTTCAAAGACGGAAAATTCAGAGAATATGCAAAATTGAAATTCATTCAAATCACAGAATTCTGTGTATATTTTCAAAATTTTGTACAAAGAAGTACATCTGACGTTTTACCGGAGTTTATACTCAAGTTCAAGGGCAAATCATCGTGCTTATCTGTTATCAGTAGAATAGTCTTTAAAAAAATCACCTGAATGTTCATATGTCATTAATTTCTCCAGTGAGATTGCCCAACTCAGAATGACTCTTCTTTGGAAACTTGACTTTGAAATGGATATTTCCAATCTCAAGGCCACACGCTTAAATTCCGTGGATCACAAATAAAATAAAAAGTCATTCATGTTGTAAAGAGATTTGTAGGGAAGAATTTGCTGGCAGGAGGAGGGAGAAAGGTAAGAAAAGTTGTTGGTAAAAAAATAAAAATAATCACTGTGCATTCCTCTCTCTCTCTCTCTCCCTCCCTCCCTCCCTCCCTCCCTCTCTCTCCCTCCCTCCCTCCCTCCCTCCCTCCCTCTCCCTCCCTCCCTCCCTCTCTCTCTCTCTCTCTCTCTCTCTCTCTCTCTCTCTCTGTGTGTGCGTGTGTGCGTGTGTGCGTGTGTGTGTGTGTGTGTGTGTGTGTAAATGTCAAAGAACACAGTTAATTAAAAACTTACTTAAAAAGTAGTATTACCTGACAGTGGTGGCACATCTCTGTGAGTTCAAGGCTACCCTGGTCTACAGAGTTAGTTCCAGGACAGCCAAGGCTACCCCAAAACCCTTTCTTGAAAAACAAAACAAACAAACATAAAAGAAATGGTATTTATTGATATAATGAAGAGAATTTTAAGAAAACTCTGGACAGGTTCCAGGAAAAACATTGAGCTTAAATAATATATCTTTTGTTCTCTAGAGGAAAAATATCATATTTATCATTTGATTATCAAAATTACTGTTGAAAAACTTTGAGTAGCTGTGCTTTACATCCTCATTATCAATTAGATGTTGTGAACAGATGGAATCATTTTAGTTAAGGAAAATGCATATTTTTCCATCCCCTTTTCACTTTTAGACTTTATTTAGCAAAATAACTCTATATTATCTTCCTTGATGTGTGATGACATGGTTGAATTTGAAATCTGGATCCATTCTGATTAGTTAGTGTTGTGAAATATTAGTTAAAGATGTGTTACATTCATTTATACTGTGGAACACTTGTTTAATGATAAAAAGATGTGTTGATTTATTTGGGGGGGGGTGTTTTCGAGACAGGGTTTCCTTGTGTAATTTTGGTGCCTGTCCTGGATCTTGCTCTGCATACCAGGCTGTCCTCAAACTCACAAAGATCCACCTGGCTCTGCCTCCCTAGTCTGGGACTAAAGGTATGTACTACTGCCACCCAGCATGGTGTATTTTTAAATGTTGCATTTGTTTAACTCTGTGAAGCTGTGTTACTTTGCTCGTCTAAAGCACCTGATTGGTCTAATAAAGAGCAGAATGGCCAATAGTTAGGAAGGAGAGAGAAAAGGTGGGGCTGCCAGGCAAAGAGAATAAATAGAAGGAGAAGAAAGGAAGAGGGAGGAGTGAGGAAAGGAGGAGAGGAGGATGCCAGGGGCCAGCCACCCTGCCATCCAGCCAGCCAAGAAATAGGAAGGAAAGAATGGAATACAGAATCGAGAAAGGTAAACCCCATAGGCAAAAAGTAGACAAGATAATTGGTTAAGAAAAGCTGGCTGGAAATAAGGTAGGCTAAGCCTGGGCATTCATAAGTAAGAGTAAATCTCTAGGTATTTATTTGGGAGCTGTGTGGTGGATCCGCAAAGAACAAAGAGTAAAATGAACAACTACATGTGATCTTAATTAATTTAATTCCCCTGAGATCTAGTTATGTTCATCTTTAAAATGATATATATATATATATATATATATATATATATATATATATATATATATTACTTC
>CABHPH010064927.1:43783-54903 GCA_902168325.1 Peromyscus nudipes
AGTAAGAAGATTGTGAAAACCTTAAAGATGATATTTTCTAATTTTATGCTTTCGAGTTAATACTTAAATATTAATTAGAAAAAAATCAGTAGCTCATTGATTATTAAATTGTCAGTTCTTTTTTGGTTTTCTATATTTGCGCATTATTTGTTGGAAGAGAAAATATTGTTATTTACTGCCAACTTCAGAGTTTTAGTATTCTAAATAATACTTATAGGACTAAAATAAAATTAAGTAAATGATGCAAATTCGGCTTCTAGAAGAAATTAGCATTTTCTGTGTGCAATATAAGAACACATCCAGCCGGGCGTTGGTGGCGCACGCCTTTAATCCCAGCACTCGGGAGGCAGAGCCAGGTGGATCTCTGTGAGTTCGAGGCCAGCCTGGGCTACCAAGTGAGCTCCAGGAAAGGCGCAAAGCTACACAGGGAAACCCTGTCTCGAAAAACCAAAAAAAAAAAAAAAAAAAAGAACACATTCATTTTACATGTATTTATTGTTTTGTGTGTCTGCGTTTGTATATATGTGTGTGGGTATACGTATGTGCAGGTTAGAGGACAACTTGCAGGAGTCAGTTCTCAACTTCCACCATGTGTGTCAAATTCAGGCATTTAGGCTTGGCAGCACATTCTTTTACATGCTGAGACATCTCAGCCATTCCTAAAATCCATTATTTGCAAAGGTTATGAGAGAATATTTCCTTAACATCTTCTACCTATTATGTTTGCTTTCAAAATCCTCACTATATAATGTATACTCTTTCTTATATGTAATTCTGTAACTATTTCCCAGTGTCTTCTACCATTATAAAATGTCAAGATGGTTTCCCCTATGGCTGTCAAACCTACAGCCTCTCCTTTATTATTTTTGTTGAATTCCTTCTTTCACTGTTCCTTTCCTCGGACTTTTCATTCTTCATGATCTCATTGCAAATTCAATTATTTTTCTCCCGGACTGTTAGCCCTATCATGTGGTAGGCAAAGTTTTAGAAGGTTGTTATGAATGTAAGCTTATTCTATCGTGCCTATTCTTTATTATTATCTTTGTATCACCTATAGCACCTGGTAGGTGCCTTTGTATCTATATAATAAGAAAGCGATATATAATGAAATCTGTTTTTGTATAAACAGTTTATTAAATATCCTACTCAAGTGCCAGAAATTAGACACCCAGCATCAGGGAATCTAGGGAAACACTCCTAAATTCTATCCTTATCCATTACATATCCAAACTTTTCACAGCATTTTTTTAAATCATGTGACAATATTGTTTTTTTTTCACAGGCTGGACTTGAACTCATTCTATAGCCCAAGTTTTAATTACTGAACTCCTGTTCTAAGTGTACTGACTAGTTATGGAGTCTATCTGGTTATAAAGCATAAAACCGTAGAAACAAAATTAATTGAATTTTATTTAGTAAAACAATTATAGTATGTATATAAATTTGTATAAAATTTAAAAAAATATTTAAAAAACATTATACCTTATAACCTTCATAATAATGGTTTATGTGTATTTTGAATTCTTGCAGCACTCAATGATATAAGTAGAAATTAGTTATGGAAAGAAAAGATTATAGAGCTGTTACATAAATTGATTTATGAATGCACATAGATAATTATATATTTATATGTCTTCAAACAAATAAATGCATTTCATTTTGGTTGTTTATCATGCCATCTCTAGTTCCTTAGTATATTTATGAAATTTAAAATGCATACAAATATATGAGTTCATTCCTTTACAAATATATGTGAATGTGTGTATTTCATGGTGTACTACTCAAACAATTGTTACTAAGTACATTTGTAGAGTACTGACTGATCCCCAAGACAAGTTTAAACCTATTGCTTATAATATAAGCAACTAGCAGGTTTTACTCTTCTGTTTCTGCTTTATTTCTATGATAATTAACAGTGTCAGGCTACGTATTTTTTATTTTATGTATTCTTCTCTCATATATTATGTATTGATGACAGTTCCCCTCCCTCTGCCCTTTCCAACCACCCCCCTAATCCACTCCTCCTCCTTTTCCTTAAGAAAAGGACAGGCCTTTATAGATATCAACCAAACATGGCATATCAAGTTGTAGTAAGACTAAGCACCTCCCCTCATATTAAGACTGGACGAAGTAAACCATTAAGAGAAAAAGGGTCTCAAAGCAGGCAAAAGAGTCAGGGACATAATATCTCAATCAGAAATACTTCTCGTCATGTTTTGCTTCATAGAATTGTCAGTTCTGTAGCTGATTGAAGAAACACCATATAGAGACATTTTAGTAGAAATTTTAGCACATTCAAATATTAGAATAATGGCTTTGAATGTCTTATATTCCTGTTTTTGCATTACTAGGATTCAATCCTAATTGCTGCAATATTCCTCCAATGAAAAAATGCTTAATAGATCTCTATTAGCCATCGAAAAATGTTCTCTAAATTCTTTAATATAGCTAATATGTGTATGAAGTATAAGTCTCACTGCTGTCCAAAGTGGAAGTATTGACACTTTTCAATCTACTATCTATCTATCTACTGCGTATTACAGACAAGCTGATTTACTTTGATTTTCACTCATCAAGCGTCTCATACTGTTTATCTTTTGCATGCAGTCATTTGCATAGACTTTTCTCTAACCGGCATCATTTTCAACTTCACACGTATATTTTGTATTCTTCAGCTCACTCTAAACTTCTTATCACTTCGCTCAATCATGCCTTCCATTGCATTAGAAAACCTCATTATGTAGAATAATCTCAGTCACTCACCTTGTAACTTTATAATGATAGAATAGTGATATGTTGGTCTGAAATATCTACCAGCCTCCAAATCAATAATTTTATTTGATTCAGGTTTTCCCTTCCTTTCCTTAACAGATCATCCTGACCATAATAAACACTTGGTAGTAATACTTGATTATATGGGATGAGAAAATTCATTGAAAAACATAAAAGTGTAATTGTATGATTCTTTTCAAAGTATTATTCATTTAATTATTTGGCAATTATTCTTTGAATAAAATTATTCTAATAAAATTTTTGCCCCCAAAGTAATTGTTAATAAGGGTTTGAACTCTGACTCCACACATATAAACAATGCTAATGAAATTCATTAGGTAGCAAAACAATATAGACATGAACATATAACAGGAGGTCAGTAGGGAATAGGATTAATGGGAGCAAGAAGACAAGAGAAGGAAATGGGAGTGAATATAACGATATGATAAAATATAATATAAATACTGATGAAAATGTCATGTATCATTTATATACACCAATTACAATTTATAGTAGAAAGAGAGAGAGGTCTGTACCAATATACATATCAGAAATTTTAGATTGATTAGATGTATTAAGGAAATTATATTTTCTTTGTAATATTGATTAACATAATATACGTGTAGAGTATATTATAAACAACAAATACTGATAAATATTACATTATAGGGAATTATGTATATAATTATGTATATAAACATTAAAATTCCAATTTACCATCATTTTCTCACACCATCTGGAGTATTTTATGCCTCCACCCTCTGTTCTTCAAAGGTTAAGGTATTTGCATTTGTGAAAGATGAAAGAATTAGACTGAATCTTGATCCTATATTTAATGCTCAAAATCCTCAGATGCTGAGTGGAATATTTGTGCATTTTGCACAATGTATTATTTCAAGAATTTGTAAAGACTTTAGTGCATTCAGTTTTTCTAACTGCTCTGAGCGAATTTCATCTTAGTTTAATATTCTAGTTTTAGAAATTCATAGAAATGCTCCATAAAAAGCAAAACAGCAACAGAAAAAAAATAGCTTAACAAGAATAGGCTGTGACTAGAATTGGGTTTTTTGGAATAATACATTAGATATGTAATCAATTATGGATGAAATGTCTGGTCCATATTTTTCCACATCATCTACTAGCACAGCATCCCTCATGCCAAAATTGATTATAGAAGTAGCACTTTTTCTGTCATAACTGTCTGGACCAACAAGAATGTGATACCTGCAGAATGGCAATTAGCATCAGAAATCAATCATTCTAAGGCTGTGTTTTCTAGGGTTCATCTAGAGGAAAAAACTCCTCTAATTGACTCTAGGAATGGTGTGTGTGTGTGTGTGTGTGTGTGTGTGTGTGTGTGTACTCATAAGTATGTATGGTCTGTTGAAGTGAAAACTTGACATTTTCTGATTGTGTCTGAAAACAGAACAAATTCTGTTAAACCCCAGTAAATAGATGTGGGACTTAGTAACACAGAGCTAGGCATGCATGTGTGAAGGTAATTTTTTTTGTGTTATTAGTTTATGTTTATTGGTTTTGTTTACTTTGTTCTTGTTTAAATGTTCTATAATATACCTTAAAATTATAATTCATTTTGATGGTAAAATCATATCTAAGTATTTGTTTAAATGACATGAAATGAATACATCTATACCTTTATAAGAAAGTTATTCTACTAATGGAGTTAATGTTTTTATTACCTCAATAGATAAGTAAAATGTATAGGAGAATTTTCATGAAATATGTTTAGATATATAATACTGTTAATATTTCCTTGACTATATATATATGTATATGTATATATATCCCAATGATTAAAATTTTAATGTACATAACTCTACTTTTTGATGATTTCTTTTATTTTTCTGCAATTTGGCATGATCACTTATCTACCTAATCTGTATAAAAATAAAGAGAATTCTCAGTGGATTCTAGGGGTTTCAAAGGGAAATTAACTAAGTTCAACATAACCCTACCTTGTTAGAGCTTTAATGTAATACTTCAAATGTAACTTTTCACAAGTATTATTTACTCTTATAAGAACTAGATGCATTTATAGTTTATAGTGCTAAATATGTGTGAGCTGAAAAAAATAGAATGAAGAGATTTACACAGATGAAACACAATGCTAAATGAATGTCCAGTTTCTTAAATTTCTGGCTAAGAGTCATCAGACAAATGGTCTGCTCTTTAAGAATTCACATTCTGAAAGAGGGCAAATCTAAGCATCCACGCATGTGGTCCAGGACTCATTCAAGTCAACGTTGACAGAGCTTCTGAAGCAAAAGAGGTCTTTTCTGCTACAAAGTCAGAGAAAGTGCAAGAAGGGTGTTGTGGCTGCAGACATTGATTTCTAGTGATAATTGCCTCTGTGATGTTTGCTTGTGACTGCTGCAAAACCTCCCTTGGAATGATTCCACAGCTGGTGATAGATTTAACTTACATCCAGTGGATATCTCTACTATCACATATCTCATCTTTGAGTCTAGTACAAAGTCTAACATAACCACATGCATTCAATATTGATTGAGTTGTGTGTGTGTGTGTGTGTAACAGAGATGCTTTCACAAATTATCTTTTGTGTAACACAATTTATGTTTGCCAATTCTGTCTCCTCCTCAGTGTAACTAAGGCATTAACTCAGTCTATAGTCTTAATAATTCTAACCATTAGCATATTTTATATTCTATTTAAAATAAAACTTTTCCCTAAGTTTTTATTTATAAAACAGTCCCAGGCAAACATACTTATTTTTTATTTTTTTATTAATTTTTTCTTATTGGTTTCTTGAATACAACAAATAAATAATCAGAAAGTATCATCAACATATAGCCCACAGCTGTTTTCATAATTTGAAATTTGAAAGTGCCATTTGAAACTCTGTAGTGATATACACAAGGATATTTAATGAGCACTTGTTATTTTAATCATTAAATAACTTTTATTCACAGCTTACCTTAGAGGGCTTATTCTCTTTGGTGTTATAGATAACCATAGAAAATTGTTAACTTTCTGGTAGTTAGCTATACAAGTATTATTCTCATATCTCAAAATATACATTATATAAATTTTATTTCCACAGATGTGGACCAACGATGATGATCAAGCTCTCTCAGAGTTAGTTCAGACTGACACAGAATGATAACTTCTCAAGACTACATCCTCATCTCTTTTCCAGTCTTAGGTCAACTTAACACAACATCTATTGAAAGGACACATTTAATGTAACGACCATTGTCATTGAACACGCAACCATTTCATCCAATTTTACATCCTTTTGAGAGGGCTCTACAATGTGAAAATATTCTGCCAGAAATGTAAGAACAGCATCTTCAAGGTGAATAGATGAGTTTTTGAAACACCTTGTTTTTGCCTTAATCAAGATGTAACATATTCCAGTTGACCCCTTTAAATAGTTTCTATGACATTTGCCACACAATGAGATAATAATAGCCCAATATGTATCTGGATCCTTTCCATTTTGGAGAAATAAAGAAAATGTGTTGGCTACTTTTTTTTGCTTTATGAGCCTCTGTAGGAACAAATGTACTCATAAAATGTACATCAAGAGCTCTTCAATTATATCCCTATTTCCTTTAGCATACCAACCTCTTAATAAGCTTTTTAAGGATTTCCTTGTCTATATTCATTTAATTTCTTCAACATCCCTCAAACGCTTTCATGATAATTTAAATGAAATCCTTTTACAAGGTGCAATGGAAGTAGAGACACAAGGATTCAGTGAGTGTAATTCCTCCACAGTGGAAGAGAAATCACTCTGTGTGTGATGCCTTAGCTTCTCTTGCCATTTTTAGAACACTATATGTTTCAGTTGAAATAAAAATTACATCACTTCCCCCCTCCCTGTCCTCTGTCAGCACCTAAAGAGCTATCCTCCATCAAATCCCTCACACAACCCCCACTCTGATGTGGAGATCCTCTCTTTTTTAATTATATTTTTGATATATGTGCATACACAAGTACTGATAAATATAACCTGATGATTCCATTTTTTTGCATTTTTGTGTATATAGTGGACACAGATGCAGATTGACAAAGATGTGCCTGGGTTCTTTCATCATGAATTTTTCCATGGGTTTCTACTCCAACTATCTCATAATTTGTATTGCCCCAGCTAGTTAGTGATATATTCTATATCATGTAGGACCCAGTCTAGTGTGAGAATTATCTCTTTATGTCTAGCTAAATTTAGCAATCTTTTGACACAGTATACAGTGAATTACATTATCTTAGCTTGAAAGAACAGTTCATCTTGGACTGGGTTTTCTTGTTGTCTTTGTTTGTAGTGCTGAGAATAAAACTCAGAGCCTGGTACAAAAGCCAGTGCTCTACTGTTGAGCTACATCTACATCCCTACCCATGTTTTAAATCTTTATGGGTGTAAAAGTGGATATTCATAAAGCTACTGTTTAAATTGTCACTGTGGCTTGCCACTTTTTGACACTCTGGAAGCATACATTTCCTGTAGTATGAGTAGAGCAGAGCGTGATTTTAAATTAAATGTTCTTTTAAAATCATTATTAGATGATGGACATATGATGGCTGTAATGATGAAGACACATCATCTTAAGCATGGTTCTATTTCCATGTCTTTTCTTCATAGTTTTTTCCGGTGGTTATATTTTTCTCTCTTAGTATTATGACCATTTCAAGATCTGTATGCTTTTACCATTTTAAAAATTAATTTTCATCCATTTCTTTTCACCTTTTCCTTAAAAATCTCCAATTTCATTTTTTTCTTTTACTTTTACAGTATTTCTTAGTTCTGTCTTTCATTTTCACATGTTTGAGCTTTACTCTCAGACTTCAATATTATACTTTCCTATCACTGACATAAAACCTTACTACCTTGTTCCATCCCAGAGCTGATGATCAAATACAGGGCCTCTCCTATCATAAGCAAGGACTCTGCTAGTAAGGTACAGGGCCAGCTAAAATCTCAAATTAACTTATCAAATATTCACCAATCCATTAGTTGAAGACTTAAGACTAATAAAAATAAGGTGAGATTGATGATCTGGTGTAGTATTTGAAATCTGGCAAGGAGGAGATTAAATCTCAAGTCTGTCACATACAAGTAGCTGTAAGAGGTTGAGAATGTGAGGTACCTGCTTAGTAAGTTTAATTTTCTCCTTTTTGCACTAGAGACACAGTAAAAATATTACAAGAATTTATGATGCAGGAAGAATTAATGCTGCAGTGACATGATACCTTCTTAAATGATGTATATTACTTTTCATTAATTTATGCTAAAACTTGTAAAAAATGTACACAAAATATCTGAAGACTCAGATATTATTCAATACAATGAAACTCTAGTGAAAGGGTTTTTTTTTTATTTTAAACACAATTCTTTATTAATTCTTAGGAAATTTCACATCATGCACACCAATCCTGCTCACTTCCCTGTAATGAGAGACTCAATGACATATATATATATATATACATACATATATATATATATATATATATATATATAGTTATTTAGGGGTTCTATGGAGAAAACAGACTCACTGATACGGATAAGGTAAATCCAGTTGCAGAGTCCTTGGAAAGCTGGGGACTGATCACATGGTGCTTCACGCCACCTGATCCAATCTTTACCACCCAAGAGAGTGTGACCCCCTTTCTCCTCCCTTTAAAGTGGTCATGTAGTCAGATAAGAAGTACTGCCTCTATCAGGCCAGATAGCCCAAGGGGATGGGTGGAGCAAATTCCCACTATATTTCCCCTTTTTGTCTAAATAAGAAGGTTCTAAACCTAATACAGAATGATATACAGTAAAAATGATTATCAAGCATTGTCCAGGAGAAAGAAAGAGTAAAAATATAAAAAAAATGGAACTACAACCAACAATAACATCAAGCAAGAAATACATATTAAATGTCCAGACCATAGGTAAATGGCAAATTACAGAGATTACTCTAATAGCTGTCTCATCCTGAAGAATCTAAATCTAGTACCTGATATGCTCTTAACTAAATTGCTGGAGGGTTGTGACTATAACTATCTAGTTTTCAACCCCATCAAAGACCTGAGAAGGAAAATAATATTACCTGAGTAAACAAGAAATGCAAGAAAATTTCTTCTAAAAAATGCAAGAAAAGACAGAAATAGCTGGCTGCCTGGACAGTCACCCAGTGTTTCTCTGCAACGTGGGGCCATCTACTTTTGGTTATAAGACTAGAATATCTGACAGACAGTTCTCAGAAGCAGGATATTTGAAAGACCATCTTACCCTGTCTTGGCAAGTTTCAGCAGCTGCTTTTCCTTGTGTCCTTCTTGTCCAGAATGGACAGTGTGCTTAATGTCAGCAGCCAAGGCAAGGGCAGTTCTTTGCATAGTAGGCCATTTTTTTTACTTTTAATTTTATTTTTCCAAGAAGATGTACTTCCATATAGAATGACTTCAATGCCCAACATTTTTTCAGTAGTATATCGGTGCTGCCATTGTGTTTCACATCAACAGAACTCTAAGTTATCAAAATATTTAAATGCCATATTCTCTTGGTCTATAAAATGTTTGAAGACTACCTATCCATCTGATGTATTTCTGTAAATCTGGAAAACCTAACTGACATAACTATAAATATGACAAGCTTGGGTGACTATTAAACCATAAGTCTTATCTACCTAAATAACCTAAGGACTAAGGCTACACATTAAAAGTAATCAATCTGTAAACAAATGTGCAGTATAAGAACAATGACCTTGAAATTGTGAAAATATATAAGATATCTTAATCAGAGGTAGAAATGTATAGTGTAATATGACAATATCCTTAATATGTATCAATATACAAAATAGCCTAACCAGAGGTAGAACATACATATGAACAGTATGACAAGTATAATTTTACATTTGTATCAATATACAAAATATTTCAAACAGGAGTAGGAACATGTGTATAATATGACAAATATAGTTTTATATTTGTATCAATAAAATACAAATTTCCTAAACAGGACTAGAAAAATATGAATGTACAAGAATCCATAATTATCTAAAGCCAATAGTTACTGATTTAGTTTACAAATAGATACAATAATCTACCATATAATCATATCCTATCTATTCCCCTTTTTTCTTTTCCAAAAGAGAATCCTAAGTCTAAACTTTATTGTTCCAGCCCCAACTATATCACAACTTATAACTAACCTCTAACAGATGACAATTATCCATAATCCTAAGAAAACAAAATCTTCTGGGAGAGGGGATGTCATTTTCTTAAAATTGCTTCCTGCTGTTAGGGAGTGATGGTATCTCTGTGGGATCCTTTAAGAAAACTAAAACAATGGTTAATTCTCCTAAGAACTAGCTGTAACATTTGTAGCCAGTCTCAGAGTAATGGGTAAACTTATCTGAAGTTCTGGCTAGAGGTGTAAGATGATTGATTATCTTAGTTAGCCATCTTGGAACTGTACTGAACAGTTTGTAGTCTGGAGTTGAACTTTGAATGGTATTTATTAGCTCAATGGTGTCATTATGAACCAGATAGGATCGTTGCTGTGGTGCCCCATCTTCCTTCTGGAGACTAAAGAGATCACTGTTAGGACAACTTATTGTTCACTGTGGAAAACTTAAACATGATTAACATCAAAATGAAATGTTTAAATTTTAGATTAACATTATATCTAAAGGAAGGTTCCAAAGAGTCAAGAATAAGTATAGATAGTTATAATTACAATTTTCCTTAGTCATGATAACAGATAAATTACATATAAAACTTTAGACTCACAAAAGTAGGATAGATGATAGACAATTTTCTTTGATTTTGCCAAATACAAATAGACTAGATATTGTAACTGTAATTCTTGTTTGATAACTGTTCTGTTATATATAATTTTGCTATGTTAAAGCTAAAAACTTTTGATTAGGCAGAAAAGGGGAAATGCTGTGGGATGTCTTTCTTATGCTATGAATATGTGTTGGTCTCATTGGTTGATAAATAAAGCTGTTTGGCTAATGGTGAGGCAGAATAAGGTTAGGTGGTACATTCAGGTTGAAGATGGAGAAAAGAAAAGGCGGAGTGAGGGAGACACCATTTGGCAGCCAAAGGGGCAACACGCCAGCAGACCAGTAATGCCACAGCCATGTGGCAATACATAGATGAATATGAATTGGTTAATTTAAGATGAAAGAGCTAGCTAGCAAGAAGCCTGAGCCATAGACCAAACAGTTTGTAATTAATATTAATCCTCTGAGTGATTATTTTATAAGTGGCTGCTGGAACATGGGACTAGGCAGGATAGAGAAAGGCTGCAGGCTAAACCTCCGAGTCCCTCCATATCTGCCCCTCATCCCTATAGAATAACTCCTCCCCCCCCC
>CABHPH010064928.1:0-14313 GCA_902168325.1 Peromyscus nudipes
CATGAGCACACAATTCCTCAACACACACACACATAAACACACATACACACACAGAGAGAGATACACATACAAACACAAACACACATACACAAACACATCCAGACACACACACACCCATACATAGAAACACACACACATAAATACACACACATAAACACACACTATTTAGTAGACTTTGATGTAGTGGGTAGCCATTCCAGCTTTGATCTGGAAGTTCCAACCCCCATTGAGGCTTCGGTAACTGTCACGCCTACAAGGTGGGGCTGAGAAAGGACCCTGAAGACCTGAGATCTGGATGCGCTGGCTCTCTTGGTCCCTGGACCCTGGACGCTGGAGGTAGACTGAGCAGAGTTCTCCAGAGAACACCGCCGGACTGCGCTACACCTTTCCCAGACCCTGTAATCTATTCCTTCACTTGTAAGTTACACCACAAAATAAACCTCCCTTTTAACTACGTGGAGTGGCCTTAATAATTTCACCAATACCTTGTCTCAGAGACAAAAAGAGCCATGTCTCTTACACTATTTCTGAAACAATATCATGCACCTTGCCATATGCCATTGCCAGCTCTTAGAAACTATCTCTCACCATTCCTCCTACTCACAGCCTTGCCGTCCACTGGCCATTTGCTGTCCTTACATTGAAACTTTGGATTGTTTCTGCAATTTCCTTAGCCAAGAGTATATTTCTCTGTAAAAATCTACATGGCTCACTTTTTCCTTCCAGGAAGTCTCTATGAAATGCCCTTGTGCCTGGAAGATCTTTCCTGGCTACTTACTAAGAAATAGCACGTTGTTCATCTCTTTGCTCCTGGTTTGGAGTGTTGGTCAGCTTTCTGTTGCTACAATAATTACCCAAGATAACCAGCATGCAAAGAGAAGGGGTTTATTTAGTCTCACAGTCTTATTAATTTCAGCCCATGATTGAATAATTTTATGGCTTTGAGTCTATAGCAAGTCAATGCATCAGGGCCAGGAGTGCAAAGTGGAGCAAAGTGATGTGATCTACAGTTAATGTGACAGTCAATACTGACTGTCAACTTGACAGTTTTTAGAATCACCTAGGAGACATATAGCAGGTCCTGTCTATGAGGCACTTTCTAGGTTGGGCTGACTGATGTGGGAAAGCACATTCTAAACGTGGATATGCCATCCTGTAGGTTGGGGTCATAGACTGGATACAAATGGGGAAGGTGCACTGAGCAGCAGCCTTTACCTTTACCCTGCTTCCTGACTTTGGAGGCTGTGACCAGTGGCTCTACCCTCCTGCTGCCATGTCTACTAAGGCATGATGGGCTGAACCCTCGAACCACAAGCCCGAATAGACTTTGCTTTCCTGAGACTTCTTTTGTCATGAATTTTGTCACGGCAACAAGAAAGATAACTACTTACAGTCGGGATGCAGATGAGGAAAAGTAAGAGACTATGATTTCACAGCCAGTCTCCAAGAAAGTGAAGGCTTCCAGGGGCTCCTCCTCTTACAAGTTCCACCACAGCCCAAGAGTTCATGCTAGAGCCTGAGGCTCTGACACCCAGGCTTTTGGGAACTCTTAAAATCAAAACTATAGCACCCTGCTTGATATATATTATATATATATATATATATATATATATATATTCTTTTTAAGACAGGATCTCATTTTGTAGCTCAGAACTCACACATTTATCTATCTCCCCAATACTAGGAATAAAGGCAAAACTATCACAATGTAAAACATGGTTATTTGAGACATAATTCATATAATACACACATGCAGTGCCCCCTCTGAAAGGGTCTTATTTTCCAGAACTCAACTCTCTGTCTGCAGCCATTTTTCTGGGGCAACAGGCTAACATGAGAGCAAGTTCACTGCACAAACAGTAAGCTTCATTTGTGTTTCGTTAACAAAGAAGCATCAGGTTATTTTTTCACGTAATATTTCCAAGATCCTGTCTGCTGTGTTCACTCTTCAGATTTCATATTCATTGAAGGGTCTTTAGCTGATGTCTGGATATACGGTAGATAATTCTCTGGATGCTCACTTTGCACCTCTGAGCCACTTTTAAACTGAATCCCTTCTTCTGCCTGACAAAGTTTAATTTATGAAATCTTTGACACTCAGCCCAAAATGTCCATTTTATAACCAATCTTTCTAGGTGATTATCTTAAGATTTACAACCAGGTCCTTGATATACATTCACTGTCTCTGTAGTCTTTGCCTGGCCTTTTAAAATGTAAATCTTCCAAGAGAGTGGGCAAGTAAGGGTAAGGGGAGAAGAGAAGATTTACTGTGTCTAAGAGAGTCAATTGATCATTTACATTAAGTAACTAAAAAATTGAAAAGAAAATATACAAACGTCCTTAGTATTTTCATCTCTGATATCAACTTGCAAAACCAATTCTATAACATCAATATATGTCTCACTTAGATGATTAAAATGTTGAAACCAAAACTTCCCCTGAGTCCCTTTCCAGAGATAATGTAATATACCATAAATTAAAGAAGATGTCTGCTCTGTCCTTTGGCCTATATTTTCACTGTAATTATTGGAGTAGTTGCTCTCTGTTTTAAAAGATGTATTTAATTTTTAATTACATGTATATGTGTCTTTGTGAGTGTGTGTGCATGTGTATGCAGGTGCCTACAGAGTCCAGAAGCCAGTGTTGGTTCCCCTGAAACTAGATTTACAGATGATAGTGAGCTGCCTAATTTAGGTGCAGAGAATCTAACCTCGGTCCTCTCCAAGAGTATCAAGAACTCTTAACCACTGAATCATCTCTCCAGCCCCAGTCATTGTTATCTCAACTCCTATGTCTTCACAAATACCCTACTGGAAAATAGAATTTCTAGGAATAAGATAACTTTCAATCATATTTGAAGGAGGAATACTGATTTATTTAATTAATAAGTCTGTGTGTGTTATATCAGCAGTTTATTTTCACTTACATCAATACTACTACCTAGACATTATTGATAATTTTACAAATTTTTCCCACATCTAAGCAATAAAAATTTACTATAGATTGCAAAGCAAGGAAACACATATAAATTAAAAATAACATAACAAAGTCTTGTAGCTTAAAATTTAATCAACAGAAGCCAATCAAGGATTTGGAAACTCCTTCCATGGGATTCTAGATGTAAAATTTAGTAACATAATGCTTCCAACACTTTGCAAAACTTTCAATTAAAACACAGAAGCACCTTTTCTAAGATTGTGGTGAGCAAGGTAGATAGATGTCTCAGCAGTTAAGAGTGCTTGCTGTTCCCACAGAGGACCCAAGTTCTGTTCCTAGCACCCATGTGTTTACAACCCCAGCTTTGGGGGATCCAATGCCCTCTTCTGGCTTCTGCAAACTCCTGCACCCATGCAGCATACACACATACTGACATATAAGTTTAAAAATAACAAAAATAAATCTTTAAAAAATGAATTGAAACATCATCTTGTTACATTTCTGTATTATTGAATGTGATCCAATTAATAAAATATGCATTTGCATTTTTTATTACCAAATGAAATATATGGCTCATGAGAGATGTTTTCCTGATACGCGTATGCTCATATTCTCTGTGTCCTTTAGTGCATCTTTGAATGGGGTATGGAGAGATGGCTCAGTAGGTAAAAGCCTTTGCTACTCTTGCAGAAGATCTGAGTTCAGTTCCCTGCCCCATGGTGGGTGGTTCACAACAGACTATAACATATCCAGTGGATCTGATGTCTTCTTCTGGTTTCTGTAGGTACCTGAACTCAGGTGTCACACATACACACACACACACACACACACACACACACACACACACACTCATCCACTCAATAAGACACTGAGTAAATATAAATGGATCCAAATTCTAAATGTGTTTTAAACGCAAAAGCAAAACAAAATGTCTTATTAAATGCATGTGCAAGTATTCTACAGCAATGCAAATCAGCCTTAATTTTATTTTCCAAATGCTACTCTTTAACCAATATAATGCACAATCAATTTTAAGTACCAGGCAGGATACTTTATAATGCTGCTCCAGGGAAGATACACAATTCCTCATTTTATCTCAGCATCATTAAGTTGTATCACCGAATAATCTATGAACCCCTGATTAACCAAATGCCGCTTTCCACCCTCTGTCCCAGATTAAAATGCAGTGATGCATTCAATATGGTACTTTCAAAATATCATTGATAAGTTCTTTACTTTCTACCTCCAGATAGCCATCCTAGCCCCCCATGTTGGGTACATAATGAGGCAGTGAAAGTATTCATGCATATAATGTTTAGAAAACAAATTAGAATAAAAACGTGTTGGGCCCAGAACTGTAGAGATGATTCTTAATTTTGTATGATGCATACCAATGTCTCTCTGGCCTTATTTCACATCCTTCACTTTTCTTTCTTAACTTGGGCCTTTTTCCGTGTTGTGTTGTTGACCCTGTTTTCTCTGTGTAAGTCTGGCTTACCTCAGTTGGACCTAGTTGGAAATTTTAACAGCCTAAATATCAGAGTTAAATAGAACTTTAAACTAGTTTTGTTATCCTGATTTATTAGCATGGGTGTTTCTTAAGGATACCTACCCTTGCACTTAAAACACAGCATCATCATGATTCCCCTGTTTAATTTAATAAATTTGATTTTGCCTGTCTATCATCTATTTATCTATCTATCTGTCTGTCTATCTATCTATCTATCTATCTATCTATATCTGTGTGTGTGCATGTGTGTGTACACATGCAACTGCACATCTTCATGTATGTGACACACAGCACATGTGTGGAGATCAGAGGACAAACTTTGGTGTTGGCCCTCCCTCTCCAAGATAAAGTCTCTTGTTTACCTCTGCATATTCTGGGCTAGTTGCTCCATGAGCCTCCATGGATTCTCTTGTCTCTGCCTCCCATCTTTGGTAGAAGTACTTGGATTATAGAAAATGCTACAGTGTCTAGCTTTTTGTGATCTAAATGCAGTCCCTCATGCTTACACACCAGATCCTTTGCACATTGACTCATCCTGCTAGCTCACAAAACTGCCACAAATTTTGAGACAGTATTATGTATCCTGGACTTGTTTCTAATTTTCTATGTGGTCAACTAAGGTGCCCTGCCCCTACCTCCAGAATTCTAGAATTACAGGTGTTTGTCACCATATCTGGTTTAAACAGTTTTAGGGATCAACCCAATGTTTCATGCATGGTAGGCAAGCATTCTACCAACTAAGCCACATCCTCAGTCTCTTATTTATTTTTCTTGCTTTCCTGTAAATTGGCAGGTCTTTTATTTCCTCTTTCTTTCTTGTTTATTCTATGTGTCTTTTGCAGCATGTGTCTTGATCCCATTCATTCCCCGCCCCTTCACATTCTCCTTCTGCCCCTGCACCACCCCCCAATAAAACAAAATTTGAGAGAAGAAAGGAATAAAGGGAAAAACTTAAAAATCTCATCATGGAAGCCACAGTATGACACAGTGAGTCACACAGTAAACCTCTTTGTTCATGTGTTTTTACTTGCAAGAGTTCATTGCAAAGAGTCATTGGTCAGGTTGGAGGTCTCCAGTTTCTATTACACTATCAATGCCGGGCTCTCCCTGGGACTCCTCTTGGCTCTCCAGTTGTTGTCCTGTGTTGTGGAGATCCTGCAGCTTCAGATCTGCAGGTCAAGTTCCTTCACCTGCTCCAGCAGATCATAGAAGGAGTGGATGTTGGGGTGGATCAAGACATAACCCTTGTTCTGGGCCTGGGCTCTTTTCGGGTTGGTACACCTGCCAGTTCTCCCCTGTCCTCACCACCAGGATGAGCTCTCCAGGATTGCCCCAGCTAATTCACTTCTTGCAGCAATGAGAGAGGGGTGTGGCCAGTTCTCCTGCTTTCATGCCCCCCAGGGTCTGCTCTCCCACACCTACCAGGGCCATCATGCATTTCTTGGTAGTGACCCTGAACATCCTCTACAGCAAGCCTAGCCAAAAGCTCTAGACAAAGTGATGGGGGTCAATCAATTCCAGCTCTATATTGGTAAATTTCTTGTAATAGGTAGCTGACCCACACCACACCCTTCACCTCCCACACTGACCTCATCTAACCTGACCCAAAGCTACACCTTTGGCTGTTCTGACACACAGGTTCCCTGCCAAATGGCTTCATCAAATAGGTATACTAGAGAAAGTTCAATGGCTGCCACAGTTGAAAGTATGGGTGTCACTCCCTAAAGATGTTCACTTACTCTATTAGTTGTAAACCTGTGACATGTTGCCAGAAAATGTAAATCCTGAATAGATGCCCTTCATGTAATGCAGATGATGTAAGAGATGCACTCTGAGTTTATTTTCCATTAGCATATATGAAATCCTCTCCCTACAACTTCCTCTCCCCGCCCCCCACACAACAAACTGGTACATAGTTTCCATGCCAACTGTTCAGGGACCCTTGTGGCAACAAGATGAAATCATCTGGACCACAAAAGAGAGTGACTTTTATCTCTACCTACTACTGAGCGAAACTGAGTTATGGAACCTCAGATCTGAACAGAGTAACAATTTATCTTATTATCACTAGTAAAAGAAATAGCCTGTTTAAGGTCTGCTTGCTTTAAAATATGAAGTAGTGAAAAATAATCTACTTCTTATGGATTTATTTTCTATTATCTATTTGTGTATGTTCCTGAGTATATACATTTGTGCTTGCATGTAAGTGCATGAAGGTTCAGGCCAGATGATAACCTTCAATGTCGTTCTTCAAATTCTTTGGAGATATGTTCTGTTCCCAGCCTGGTACTCACCAAGCAGGCTAGGCTGACAGAGGAAAGAATCACAGGGATCCAACTGCCTCCATTTTGCCAGTGCTGAGATTATAAGTGCTTGCTGCCATGCCTGGTTTTTATATGTGGGTTCTTGGGATCAAACTCGGTCCTCTCGAGTGCTATGCAAGTACTGTTACATCTTCCACCCTAAAAATCTAAACTTTCTACATTTCTTTTTCCTTTGCTCTTACTTTGGGTCTAAGTTACTTATTTTCATCCTTCTCCTCCTCCTTCTTTTTCTTCTTCTTCTTCCTCTTCCTCCCTTACTTTGTTTTTCTTCTTTGTGGGCAAGGTCTTGCTATATAGCCCATAATGGGCTTGAACCCATGATCTTCTTGCTTCATCTTCCCAAGATCTGGGATTCCAGGCATATACCACAACATTCCACTCACTGAAGATTTAAAATATGATAATTTGAGTCAACATTGAGGACATCCATTTGTGTGTGTGTTCTATGTGCCTAGAGATGTTTGGTGTGACTTTTGGCTCCTGATATGTACATTCATTTCCTGCTTTTTGTTGTAAATCACTGCATCTGCTTTGCAGTTTTCTGTGTGCCCCTTTGCATCATTTGTCTCTATTACCTATATTTCCCCTGAATCTGTTTTGACTTAACAGACAAGATAACCTTGTATGGAAGAACAGGTCATGACAGAATCCAAATCCAAAACTAAACTACTGGGAATGGCTGCCTGCCTGAGGGTCACCTCTTGAGAATATCTGCAGGAACTTTCAAGAATAATTGATTTTGAAATACAAAGGCTCCTAGCTGCTTCTCTGCCCACTTGCTGTGTTCCTGCAGAGACCACAAGAATCACATCAGGGTTGAAAAAACATTGCCATTTGCTTCTAATATCTTAATAGCACACCCTCATCATCACAGAAACAGACAGTGCTCACACAGGTGCACTCTTCTGTTCACAGACCAAAACACATTTTCTCTAATGGAACATCTAAGACTCTTAGGCGTACTTAGAGGAAGCCAGGGACACACAGTAGTTGTGACACTGTGATTCATATTCACGCAGTTCTCTTCCAGGAACAAAACAGGAAGCTGCTGTCTGGCTGTTTTGTGTCCTAAAGTTTCCTCTGTGTTAGATTCATCAAAGATACAAGACATGTCTTTTTCCTTCCCATTTGCTCCTGCCTCTTAGAAACAAAGGATTCAGAGAAAGGACAGAGGTCTCAACGGTTAAGAGAGCTTACTGCTCTTGCAGAGGACCTGAGTTCAGGTCTTAACATCCAGCCTGGCCAGCTTACAACTGCCTGAAACTCTAGCTCCAAGGTATCTGATGCTCTCTTCTAGCTTCTGTGAGCCCTCTCCACATGTGTGGCAGACATATAATACTAAAAATGGATAAATAAAGAATTTAGCTGGGCATGGTGGCACACAATTTAATCACAGTACCAGAGAAGCAGGGACAGGTGGATTTCTGTGAACTTGAGGTTAGGCTGGTCTATAGAGTGAGTTCCAGGCCAGCCAGGGTTACATAGAGAAGAACCATGTCTGAAAAGCAGAAGCAAAACCAAGAACAAACATAAAAATAACACAGCCAGCCTCTCTACCTAAGTGTTCTGTCTTTTTCTTCTCAAGAAAAAAAAAAAGATCTCTCCTGGAGCAAGACTCAGAATGACAGCACAAGGTGAGATTGGCAGCCTTGACAGTTCAAACCAGACGCTTAGGAGAGAAGCTATGACCTTGCCTGTCACCTTCACGGATCCAGCCTCAGCATAAGAATCATGCTGGAAAAATTTGCCTCTGATCTTTGCTATGGTCCCCCAAGCTGCCCTTTGTGTAACGGTGATGAGGAATTTTGTGTCAAGCTCATGAAGTTGAACATGCAACCTCAAAGGCACATGTGGACATATCTGGAGCAAGCTGGTGCTTTAACATCAGGGCTCACACTCACCAAGGGCTCCCATGCACACTTCCATGGCATGAGAGGCCACACATGCACTGCACTAATGAAAGGAGCTTTAAAATGCTCCACCTTAAGTCAAGGAGGGTGTTTTCAAGTGTGAGGCCAGGCTGTTCACTGTCTCAGGAAGTCTCACTCTCCCAACACTGAGTTGGGTGAGTTGGTAGTGTTGGCAAGGAAAATGAATGAGAACCCTGGTTTTGCTTTAAAACGTATGGGTGGAGTAATAGTGATCAGGGAATTTATAATCAGTATATTTGATAAACCTGATTTTCAAAAAAGCCAAGAAGTAGGGGATTCATACAGAACGGCCATGTTTGAAGAAACAATGGAAAGAAAGAAGGAGAAAGGAAGGAATGAAGGAACAAAAGAGAGAAAGAAGGTGGAAGGAAGACAGCTAATGGAGAAAGGAAAGGGGAGGAGAGGAGAAAGGAAGGTTTACAAGAGTAAGAATAGAAGTTACTAGATTCTCACCACAATCGTCTACTGATGTAGCATGAATCTTAAAAGTCTTAAGGAGTTCTTATTAATAAAATCAAACCTCAGCCAGGTATTGGGGTGAACACTGGAAGGTTAGAGAGACAGAATAAGCCACAGCTATCTCACCTAGCTGAATCCTCAGCTGGTCTTGTTTCCTCAGACTGGATGCCCCGAGCCCTCATCCAGAATGGGTCTCAGCTGAACTGCTGCTAGAAGCCTGAAAGCTTAACCAGCCACATGCTTCTCCAGGCCAAAGGCTTCTCCAGGCCAAAGGCCTCTAGTTTCTGGTCCTCACGCCTTATATACCTTTCAGCTTTTTACCACCACTCCCTGGGATTAAAGGCTGGCTTTCTGGGATTAAAGGCGTGGGTCACCATGCTTGGGTGTATCCTTGAACACATGAATTTCTGCCTCTGGAATGCTAGGATTAAAGGCGTATGCTACCACTGCCTAACCTCTGTTTCATATTGTGGCTGTCCTGTTCTCTGACCCCAGATAAGTTTATTAGCATACACAATATTTTGGGGAACACAATACCACCACAGTCTACTCTTGGTTTTTACCACCCCTGTATTATAGTACACTTCACCAACCACACTATAAGGAAGAAGAACAAAAGTAGCCCACGTGCCCCTCTTTGGAAGATCCCCACAGAGTAAGAGTCCTACAAGCATGGAGGGGGTGCATTTTCTGTTGCGCCACATCGGGTTTGCCTATACTTTCAGTCTTCCATCTCCAAGGTCATGTCAAGTCCACTATCTATCTGATGAGAATAGCACCTGCCCATCACTATTCTTTGAGGTTGTCGTTGAAAGTCTTCCTCACCTCTCTCTTCAGTTCTCTACTCCAGGCATGGCTGCTTTTCCTAACCTGGGTACAAAGTTAAGATTGTCATTTCTCAGATTGCCTCTGTCCGCCAAAGCCTGTGTCCCCACAGAGCAGCACCAAAAGATGGCTTCCTGCTGCTCTTCTCCCAGAATTTCTCTGCAACCTAAATACAGCCTTGTCCTAAAGCGTGCTTTTCCTGCTCGGAGTTAAAAATTTTCCATTACTAAAATAGCAAAACAAAATATAATGTAACCACCGCTACCATCGTGCTGCTTCCTTCCAGTTTTTTTTTTTCCGTTCAAAAGTGCACTTATCATTGACCCTGTTGATATTGTAAATATTTTATTATCCATTATGGTGTGACTCTGATGCTTTCAGGCAGAGGCTTAATTTGCGTCACTTGCTCTTCCATATAGTCTGAGGTATTGGAAGTAGCATGGTTGAAGGGTAAGGGGCATGGAGTTTGGGATCAGACAGGCAGGTTTTAGCTCAGGTCTTAACACATTCATGGTGAGACAGGCCATTAGCATCCCTCAGTTTCTCCGTTTCCACTGGTTATAGTCACTCAGTGTTCATAGGTTGGCTTTGAAACAGGCTTGACAGGCATGAAGATTTCTCAACCTCATCATCAGACTATTGAAGCAATGGCCCCCAAAGAAATGCGGATTTCCCCAGGAATCTCCTGCAGAGAGGAGGAAAAGGAGGGGAAAACTGCCTCTCAGAAAGAGATTTCACACAGTTCTAACAATGTGAGGGGGCGGAGCACTTTACTGGTTGAGACTGAAGCCAAAACAAGGATGGTTCCATGATGGGCAGGACCATTCCTTAAGGAGACTGCTTAAATGTGCATGTCCTTGGCACTCTACTTAACCTTTGATCTTATTTTAGAATACCAAAAGTGGACTTGGGGGGTTGAGGAGTTCATTGGATCTCTTTGGTCCTTATCCCAACATAGCCACATTGAATAAATATCCATGTTCTGCTCTCCACTTTCAGCTTGACTCTTTTATTGACTTATTGAGGATGGGTGGCTGGATCTGACTTGGGGCACAAATTGTGACCCCCAAGTTTGATAGCTGTTTGAATACTAACTAACATCCCTGTGTATCGATGAGGGCCACTCCCATAGAGCAGACATATAAGCTCTTGTCACATTTTCTCCACTCTTCGCAATACAGTTCAAGTGTTACAATCATTTGGAGTATGTTAATGAGTGACATTTATATGAAATTATTTCAAGAAATAGTATTTGATGGTACAGAGAGATGGCTCAGTAGGTAAGGCACCTGTATTGCAAGCTTCAAGACCTAGGTTCAGATCTCTAGAAGAGACATAAACATCTGTAGGGCATAGAAGTCTTCCTATAAGCTCAGTACACAGAGGACAGAGGTGGGAATTTCAGAGTGAACTGGCTAGCTAGACTAGCCAAATTGAAATGATCTAATATCAAGTGAAAAATGTGGCCTCAATATATGGAAAGAAATCAAAAAAGATATGTTATAAAATCTACCACCATATACTTATGCATCACTGTGCACACACATGCACCTCTACACGTGTGAACACACATACACACATGCAAAAAAAAATAAATATCACATGATCCTGAAACATAAACAATAAATCAGTTGCTTCCTGAAGGATTTCTGTGTATTTAATCTGTGCAGCAGAGTGACTATTTTTCATGAGAGTCTATAAAGGATATATTTCCTACTGTCATTCCTAATTTTCTGGCTATTTAACTTTGTGCAATACCAGTAACTTCAAACACAAACCAAATGATAAAACTATTCTCATTTTAATAAATCTATTTTCAGAGAAGAATGAAGTTATTTCCTTTAAAAACACACAATTTAACAAGTTTTCCATTAACATAAGACGGTAATATTTACTGCTCACTGCTCCTCAGTTTACCTTCATCTATCACTTGTGGGTCCAATACAGCTTTAGGTAGTACTGAGTGAAGATAAAGAGCTGAAAAAAATTTCCTCATTGAAACATATTTTATACTTCCATTTTCCTGTGCCCCTAAGGTCTTCACTTACCTTAAAAATTATAAATAGGAGGCTAGGAAGATAGCTCAGTCAACAGTCAACATGTTTATTGAGTTAGCCTGACAACTCAAGTTCAAAGCCCCAGTACCTACATAAAATCCAGGCACAGTGGCATACATATGAATGCCCGTTGCTGAGACATGTTACAGAAACATGTGGATTCCTGAAGCTCACTGGCCAGGCAGGCTAATCAGTAGGTAAGCTCCAGGCTCAGTGAGAGAACCTATGTCCCCAAAATAAGTTTGGTGGTAATGAAGAAAGACACTTGATGCTGGCCTCCAATCAACACCTGAACATGCACCTCTATGCACATGTGCACATGACCACACAAACAATTATATATAATACTGACACATACAAAATTGTGAATGGTTGTAGTGAAACTAGTTTGCTCCTTGAAATCAACTAAGTAAAGACCAGTGTTGTCAACCTTGAGCTGAGTCTCCAAGAGCAAGTCACTAGTCTTCTTGCATACTGGTCCACCCACTACAAATTGAGCTTCATACACAAGGTAGCTCCTGGTGTCTATTAGCATTATTGGCATGAACAAAGTACCTGGTTGCTGTTACCTCCATTATTTTCCCCATTTTGGCTTTATCAACAACATCTCCTTGTAGGATTTTGAGAGGAGTAAATGAGAACAAACTCTAAAGACCCAAGCAGAACCTAAGTATGTCCTATGCCTTAACCAAGTACTGAGTGTGAGTTCAGCTCCTTGAAATTTAGGATCCTGAAAATAAATGTCCTTGGCCAAGTTTTCCTTTATTTGTTATCCATTAACACCATCTATAATGGATGAGCTAATAATTATGTTTTGTTCTTGGGAAGGAGAGAGTACTAATGGATGATTTGGTTCTCTTTGTATTTAAGCACATAAGAAATAGCATATGGGAGATTTGCTTCTGTGAAAATAGTACTGGGATTCCTTCTCACTGTAACTTCCAGTTTGAATTGGCTCCCAAACCTGCCCAAATAGAAGGGCTTAATGAGGGCACACTAAATACATATAACAATCTCTGATTTGATGAGATCAAGATCCCCATAATGAAATTTCAAGTTTATATATTAACTTTTCCATTGTATACAGAGTACATAGTAATATGCAGAAAATCTACCAAATGTCATCTAAGGAAATAATGCTCTAGGAACAGGGGACATGGGTCATTTAGTAGAGTGCTTGCCTAGTATGCACAAGGCCCTGGGTTCAGTCTCCATCACCAGATAAACCAGGTGTGGTGATGCACACCTCTAATCTCAGCACTGGAGAGATGGAGTGAAGAAGACCAGAAATTCAGCGTCATCTTTTAGCTACATGGTGAGCTGGAACCTTGGAGTCATGAGACCCTGTCTCAAAAAAAGTGATAAATGTTAGGGTATTACTGTTGGCAAAGTAGAACTTGTATTCAGATCCCACTACCGATGTAAAAAGCTAGAGCATACAGTCCCAGCACTGAGAGGGGCAGATCTTTCCTCTAATTGGAGCTAACTGAACAGCTCATCTAACCGAAGTAGTAAATTCCAGGCTCAATGAGAGACCCATTTCAGAAAATAAATTGGAGATTGATAGAGGAGGACACTCTACATCATTGACCTCTGTCCTTTGCATTCCTTTGCTCACAGTGCATAGTCACCCACAAAAACACATGCACACACTCACAGGAACTCCTATGCACACAATACATACCAAATGTATAAATTAATGACATGAAATGAAGCAATATTTTCAGCCAGTGGTCCCTTGCTAACCTGATAAGTATCGTTGAGTAGCTGTCAATCACAGTGGCAGGACTATATTCAACTTAAAATAATCAACTCCAAGAGTGTGCAGTTTGGTAGCATAGATTAGGGCCTGGCAGGCTGGCAGCTGAATCAGTTCCTACTCCATGTATTTAGCAAGAGAACGGCTGTGCCTCCTCTTCAAACTATTGTTCTCATGGTAATGGAGCTCTGGGAAGCCTCAAATTGTTTTGACTCAGAATCTTGGTTATTGTTATTCTACCTTGTTCTTAAACTGCTCCTTTAGCCCAGCTTCCTATGGCAGTCACCACAGATAGAGAGAAGAAGTTGAAATGGGGCTAAAGTCCTGAACCTGAGCCAGGAGGATCTCACAAATTCAAAATGGAAAAAGAACTCTTTGGGCTGGACTTGAGCCCACAGCTTGGCTAAATCAAATCTATTCTCTCTCCCTCCCTCCCTCTTCTATCTATCTATCTGTCTGTCTGTCTGTCTATCTCTATCTATCTATCTATCTATCTATCTATCTATCTATC
>CABHPH010064929.1:0-18437 GCA_902168325.1 Peromyscus nudipes
TATGTATGTATGTATATACTGGTTATTATTCTCTAAACTCATCAAAATAAAACAAGACTTTGTTCTGTGCTCCATTTGGTGTGTTTAGCCTCTTGAATGACATGGGACACTTCACCCCATGTCCCCAGAAGGAAATCCACAGCAACTGATAACAGATTAATATTCTGAGAGAATGAAACATCACAGTCATGTGAGACAAACCATACCTGGCATTGGATGCTCATAAAATAAAGTTGCATTCCCTTAAGCTGCTAACTGCAGAAGGGAAACCTTTTATACCAATTAAGAGAGTATCCCTGATATTGTTTTTCTTATTTGGTCTTTTTATTTCAAAGAAATAAGGTAGTAACTATCATCAGATGTTCACACTATTCAAACTCAAGATTTCAGAAAGGATGCAGGCATAGTAGTATGTGACTTTTATCCCATTACTCAGGAGGCAGAGGAAGGTCAAACTCTATGAGTTTGAGGCTGCCCTGAACGACATAGAAAGTTTCAGTACATCCAGGACTATATAATAGAGAAACTCTGTCTCAAAAAAGAATCAGAGAGTAAAAGAATATTTGCTTTGTATTTTTTTTATTTTGTTTTATTTTATTTGGGGACAGAGTCTCTATTTGTAACTCAGGTTAGGCCCATATGTGTAATCATCCCACATTTGCATCTACATTGCTGGGATAAGAATCCTGTGCCATCCTGCCAGCAACAACAACTATTAACCCATGTACAAGGGTTGTGATTGATTCTTCCAGAGTCATGTGTCTGATGTGAGGCTACATTCCCAGCTCCACCCTGCTTCAGCAGAAGCCAGTGTGTCTCCTTTTCACCATTCTAAGTTACTCACTATCAGGAGTCTGGATTTATGACCTCTGGAAAAAAATTCTCTTTGTCTTGTATCTAAGACTATTTTGTGATTATTACAGAGCCAGACCTTTGAAAGAACCCTCTAGAGAATAAAAAAATGAAAACAGAACTACAAAAGGTGTGCATAAGTTGTCATAGTCTGGGATATAAGATAATAAAAGTAAGGACAATAAAATACAAATCTAATGCAAAGAAATATACAAGAGAAGTAATTTAACAAACCAATTAAGTGCTCTCTCTATGGATTTGGTACAGAGAGTGTTGCCAGTGTGCACTTGACCTCTATTCTTTCAGAAGCAGAAAATTATTCAGCAAGCATGAAAATGAATAAGCGAAAATAATACACTGGAGTGACACAGGGCAAATGCCTTTAGTTATAAACCTATGTTTCACATACAAATGTTCTTAATCACATAGGCACATAATAAATTATATTTTCACATCTGCTTCTCCACACTGAAATTATGATAGCAAAAAAAATCAGTTATTTGAAGCTTGGATTATTTTCCTTAAAAATTTGCATACCCTTGCCATTTAGTCTCTAACTAAAAGAACCGAATGTTAAAAAAAAAGAAACATTTCTCAATTTCCTTTATTGTAGTGAAGGGATTAAGAAAGGTATGCTCTGAAGTCAGACTGTATACAAATTTAGATTCTTAAATCCTACTTTCAGGATATTTTTCTAACTTCCCTTGAAATTCCTGCACTACAGTATGTGTTAAACTATATCAGCTGGATAGGAAGCAATGATTATATCTCTCACTGGTGTGACTATGATAATAATATCTGACATTTGGTATATTCCAAAATGTTATATTTGCATCCTGCTGCCATGTAAATATCCCAAGTGCAATTAACGCCACTCATTGGTATCCTGGTGCCATTGTGTGAATGTAGCACCAGAAGCTCATTGCTCAGTTTGCCCTTTAATGTCAGGTAAATCAGTATTACTGAGAAAATAGCTTAGATCAAAGAAAGCCTAAACATTCAAGTCAATTAATTCATGAACTTCAATAGTCGGTGGAGAGTGACTCTAATTTATTTTCAAATGTGACAGTTGAAGCTGAAACTGTGCGGGTTGAGAAAGCTGTACGTGTGAAGCATTCGCTGAAGGAAAACTGATTTTGACGCCAGCACCAATTGTACAAATTGCACAAACTCATTTGGTAGTACAAGGAAGATAAATGATCACAGAAAAATAAATGAAAGGAAATATAAATTAAGAAAGCTCTGATAAAGTCAAAGAATTACTCTTCACCAACATAATATTTTTATATTTTTATTTTTTGTATATTAGCAGACATATTATTCATCAAGTGTAGAAAGAACTGAATTAAAATTAATAAGTCATAATGCTCCTTATTTATTTCCTGTTTTAGAAGTTTAATACAAAAACAATGAAATGAACATTTTCTCTAAATAAAATGGGGCATTAGTCTTCCATGTTAATGACTTCATTGATGGTCATTCTGTGCTGTATTACACAATCTTACAATGAAGGTTATATGACTGTTACTCTTGTGATAATGATATTGGCTTCTCATTTCAAATGTAATTTTCACATGGTTAGAGTTAGAAATTGAATCTTTAAAATAATAATAAATAATATTACTTGCATATTTTCAAGCAAAATTACCTCTCTACACATTGGCTGTAACTTAATAAATATCTGATATAATAAACATTAATAATAAAAGGTTATTTTGCCTATAATTCTATGGATTCAATCCTTTGCTACTTGCTTTGGTGTCTTGGTGTGGTAACACAGCATATAAAGGCAAAGTTATGCCACAGAGCTAAGCTGTCTTCTTTGTGGTAGGGAAAAAATATGGAGAGAGCTGCTATTTAGATGCAATCAAAGGCATTTTCAAGAGAACTGAAGAGATCTTTCACTATCTGGTTAGCTTTGTTTCTAGGTATTTTTCTTTTTAAGCTACCATGAATGGGATTATTTTCCTGATTTATTCTTCAGTAAATTCATAATTGATATATAAAAAGACTCTTCACTACAAGGAAAATTTTTGGTTATGATATTTGGCTTAAAAAGTTTGTCGGGCCGGGCGGTGGTGGCGCACGCCTTTAATCTCAGCACTCAGGAGGCAGAGCCAGGCGGATCTCTGTGAGTTCGAGGCCAGCCTGGGCTACCAAGTGAGTTCCAGGAAAGGTGCAAAGCTACACAGAGAAACCCTGTCTCGAAAAAAACCAAAAAAAAAAAAAAGTTTGTCGGTTTATGATTGTATACATTCATGTGGTGATTTTTGAAAACTTCCTCAGTATAGCACCTGCAAATATGGAAGGTGTATCTACTATTTGTGCTATTTATGTGCCCTTTACTCATCTTCCTTTTTCTATTGCTACACACATATTTATATTCATAAATATAAAAGACATGCATACTAACACATGAACACAAATATATACACATATACACAAATACACATACACTTCTAAATACTTTCAAACAAAATTTAAAACACTTATTTTGAATAAATCTTTAGTTGATTTTAAGGATAATCTTACCATTAAACAATTATCCTATTATGTCTAGTTATCACTGGTTTCCACAAACCACCATTATCAGAGAATGGGTAGAGTGACTTAGTTTCTGGCTTCTCCACATGTTGCTAGGATGGATAACATAACTACTTTGCTATCAAGGAGTGGATGAAAGACAAGAAGAATTCTCCCTTGATAATAAAAACAAAACAAAAGCAAAAAGAAGTAAACACAACAAAAGATGTACGCTTCAGGGTTCTCCTTTCTTGTTTTTTTCTTTGTTTTGTTTTATTTTGTTTCCCAGCTTGGCCTTACCATCAGCTTCCTGAATGCTGATGACCGTCATTTGCTGTATTCCTCTTGGCATGTGTTTGTAGGGTTCCAGGCTGCTGGTCAGCTCACTTTTTTGAAGTTCTTTGAGGAATACCAGTACAATGCAGTTGTTCTTGGTTAGTCATTCTTAGAACTTTTCCTCCACCTCACATTAAATGTTTGCAAATTAATTTATGTATCTAACCCTAACCCCCATTTCAAGATCACAAGCAGCTTTTTTACAACAAAAGCAAGGAATTATGTATGCTTCACCCTCAGATCCACTGTGCCTCTTCATTAAACACACTCCTATTACAATATACCCATCACAATTGCAACATCTCATCAAAACACTGAAGAATTTTATGTATTTAGGGGCAAAAAAGAGTAGATAATAGGGATAACTTCTTCCCTGTTTCTGTAGAAATTAAGAAAAGTATTAATGAATCATAAGTAGTATTCTTAAGACAATTTTCACCGATTTCCTTCCTGAAACAGCTAGCTAATAAATATGTTTCAGTAGGAAAGTTGATGTGGATTATGTGGGTCTGGCAAATGGAATAGGACCATATGGAGCAACGTGTCTTCTCTGCAATTTTGAATTATTTTTACAAAGTAGCTATCCATTCTGCATGTTCTTATGACAGGAATAGTAGGAGGGGTGTCTCAGTCACAGTCCCACACATACCCTCTGCTTAGAGTGAGAGTGGATGGGAAGGTGGAAAGGAAAATGTAAGGAGACCCATAGGGAGGCAATGGCAACAGTCCCAGGAGATAGGAGGGTGGCTTAAAAAAACTGTCACACACTGAAAATAGAGAAGATTGCATGGATGCTGTGATAGAATTTACAGTGCATGGTGATTTGATTTTATAAAAAGAGAGGTGGGGAAGATTTTAAATTCTCAAGAGTATTTTTAATGAAAAGGATGGGTCAATGACTAGAATATAAAGTAATTCAAACTCTGAAGTAATGAGGAATTAACTTTTTACTGGAAGTAGAAATCAAAGAAAGGAAATACAGAATTAATTATTGTGAATTTGAAGTTATATCATGAATGAGGGTTTGCTTTAGGTTTGGATAAATTCAAGAGGCAAATTAGAGAATAGGATGGAAGTAGTTGACATTATAAGCAAAGTAAAGACAAGTGTCTTAGTTTGGGTTTTCATTGCTGGGAATAGACACCATGACTATGGTGATATATTGTGTACCTAATAAACTCATCTGGGGATCAGAAGACAGACATAGAGATCAGGCAGTGGTGTCACACACCCTTAATCCTATCACTCAAGAGGCAGAGATCTGTCTGGATCTCTGTGAGTTCAAGGCCACACTGGGAACAGAGCCAGGCCTGGTGGCACACACCTTTAATCCTAGGAAGTGACATGGCTAGGTGGAGAATGGTATACAAGGAGACAGGAACTAAGCAGCAGTTCAACTGAGACCCTCAGGGGTGAGGATTCAAAGAAACAGGTTAGGCTGAGGGGTTGGTGAGGTGAGGTTGGCTGTGGCTTGTTTTTCTTCTCTGATCTTTCAGCTTTCACCCCAATATCTGGCTCTAGGTTTTTTATTATAAGACCTTTTAAGATTCGTGTTATACCATGACTATAGCAATTCATCTTATAAATAAAAACATTTAATTGAGGGGCTCACTTACAGTTTCAGAGGTTCAGTTCATTATTATGATGGTGGGGAGCATGGCAGTGTGCAGGCAGACCTGGTGCTAGAACTGGAAGTCCTGCATCTTAACTCAGAGGCAACAGGATGTAGACTGACTGTCACACAAAGTGAAACTTGAGAAAAGAGACTGCAAAGTCTGCCCAACAGAGGCACGCTTCCTCCAACAAGACCATACCTCTGAATAGTGGAACTTCCTTGGGGGCCATTTTCTTTCAAATCACTAAACAGGAAAAGTCACTCTTGAGAATACATGAATGGCAGTTCAAGAAGAAAGTCTTCAAATGAGAATTCTCCATAGCAGAATCACAAATGGATAAAAATACTTAAAGAAACATTCCACATCCTTAGCCATCAGGGAAATACAAATTAAACTACGTTGACCTTCCATCTTACACAAATCAGAATAGCTAACATGTTGGTGATGATGTGGAGCAAGGGGAAAGTTCCTCCATTGCTGTTGGGAGTACAAAATTGTACAGTCACTATGGAAATCAGTATGACAGTTCCTCAGTAATTTAGGAATCTATTTATCTCAAGTCCCAGCTATAGCACTCTTGGGCATATACCCAAAAGATGCTCAGTCACATCCTACCACAAATATACTTGCTCAATTATCTTCACAGTGGCTTTATTGATAATAGCCAAGAACTGGAAACAACCTAGATGTCCCTCAACTGAAGAAAGGATAAAGAAAATGAGGAACATTTTAACAATGGAGTATTGCGTGGCTGTTAAAAAAAAGGACAACATAAAATTTGCAGACAAATTAATCAAACTAGAAAAAATAATCCTGAGTCAGGTAACCCAGACCCAAAAGGACAAATATTGTATGTCCTCACTTATAACTGGATTATAGCTACTGAGCCAATGATAAATATCTACTATCCTTGGACTCAGAGAGGTTAGGTAAAGCAGAGGGTTCTAGGGTAGACACATGGACTTTCATAAGAGAAGAAATAGAATGAATTTTGCAGGGGGACTGTGGGAAGTTTGGGGCTCGACCTGGAGAAATCAAGTGTGTGTGGGGGTTGTAGTGAGACTTTCTTTTGACTGCCAGCTCCCAAATAATGAAACATTTTATTATTAATTGTGGAAGTTTGACCTTAGCTTAGGCTGGTTCTTAACTAGTTCTTAAATTTTAAATTAGCCAGTTTATAATAATCTACATTCTGCCCTGTGGCTCATTACCTCTTCTCAGTACCATATGACCAACTTCCTCTGTATCTGACTGGCAAATCTTCCACCTCTCAGACTCCTTTCTAGAGTTCCTATCTCTGCTCAGAAGTCATGCCAATCCTCTCCTATGTAGTGATTGGAAGTTCAGCTATCTATTAAACCAGTCAGAAGGTATTTTAGGCAGGTGAGTTAAAACAGAGGAATCTTCACACAGTGTATAAAAAGATGGTCCCAACCCCTTTTTAGTCCAATAAAAAGCTCTTTCTCTAACATCACTGAATTATATACAATAAGAACAATTATTAGGTTAGAATTATCTTCACAATGTCCAACTCATTTGTATTAGGAAACTTTGGAGAAAGTACTCTATTATCTATCTTATCTTGGTGAGTCCAAAGTTTAGTACCTAAATCATTTTCTATCACAACTTGTATTACCAACATAAAAATATCTTTTTAGACCTTAAAAATTTTTCTTAAACTACTCAAGCTCTTATGTCTCTCAACTTTTATAAACTTTACATCTATTTCATGAGTTTATTTTTTCAATTTTATAACAAAGAAAACTGTAAAACTATAATTATCCAGTCTTCATCCTCATCAGAGACTTGAGAAAGATAAAAATATTACCTGAGTAAACAGGAAGAGTAGAGTAAACAAACACCTTCCAAAACTGTAAGAATGACAAAGACAGCTGGCTGCCAGGACAGCCACCTAAGTTTTCTTTGCAATAATGAAGAGTCCATCTTTGGCTTATAGGCCTAGAATATCTAACAGACTTTTCTCTGAATCAAGAATTTTGAAGGACAGTTCTACCTTATCTTAACAAAGTTTGACAGTCTGGGAGTCAACTGCCTTTGAGAACCGCAGGTCAAATTTGGACAACGTACTATCAGCAGTCCAGGCAAAGGTAGTTTCTTGCCCAGTAGCTAGGTTTGCTACATTTAAAACAAGCTTTATATGGAGATTCTTCATATTATGCTCATCCTTTTCTCTGAAGTAGATTAGTGCTGCCAGGAGTAGATGTATCACACTGTCATGAAAGCGTTATGTCATTAAAACATTATGAATGCCACATTTTGTAGATTTGTGAAGTGTTTGAAGGCCACCTAACTATCTAAACTATATCTCTGGTTAACCATGAAAACATACCTAACTACAACTTTGATTGCTGTAGATGAGTAACTACTAAACTGCATTTCTTTTTTTTTAATTGCACTTTAAAAATATTCTTTTTTCTTTTGCCTTCCTTTTATTTTATTTTTTTATTTTTATTTTATAATTAACTTAATTTCACATATCAGCCACGGATTCCCCCAATCCTCCCACCTCCCAGCCTTCCCCCCCAATTCACCCCCCATTCCCACCTCCTCCAAGGCAAGGTCTCCCCTCGGGAGTCAGTCCAGCCTGGAAGACTCAGCCAAGGCAGGTCCAGTCCCTTCATCCCTACACCAAGGCTGAGCAAAGTGTCTCAGCATAGGATTGGAAAAAGTACAGAGACAAATAACCAAACTAGTGGAAACGCATGAACTGTGAACCAATGGCTAAGGAGCCCCCATGGAACTGGACCAGGCCCTCTGGATAAGTGAGACAGTTGATTAGCTTGAACTGTTTAGGAGGCCCCCCAGGCAGTGGATCCAGGACCTGTCCTTGGTGCATGGGCTGGCTTTTTTTTTTCTTTCATTTTTCTTTATTAAGAAGTTTTCTACTCACTCCACATACTATCCACAGATTCCCCCCTCCTCCCTCCTCCCATCCCCCAGCTCTCTTTCCCAAGCCACCCCGCATCCCCACATCCTCCAAATGAGGTCTCCCATGGGGAGTCAGCAGAGCCCAGCACAATGAGCCTAGGCAGGTCCAAGCCCCTTCCAACTGCACCAAGGCTGTGCAAGGTGTCACACCACAGGCACGAGTTCCAGAAGCCTACCCATAGACCAGGGACAGATCCCGGTCCCCCTGCCTGGGTGCCCCCCAAACAGTTCAGCTAAACAACCATCTTCCTTATCCAGAAGTAAAAGGCAGGGTCCTGGGGAGGCTCTCAGGAATCCACAAGGTTGACCCCACCTTGGTCTGCTGGCAGTAGTCTAGAGGGTGCCTGGACCGACCGCCTACTCTAGAGACCAGCCTAGCAAATAACCTAGCTTGCCATGAGCTGGCTTTTTGAGCCTGGGGCCTAAACTGCATTTCTTAATGATCATAAACAGTTTGTAATAATAGCTTTCAAGGACTAGAAACTTATGTTACATTTTTTTTTTTTTTTTTGGTTTTTCGAGACAGGGTTTCTCTGTGTAGTTTTGTGCCTTTCTTGGAACTCACTTGGTAGCCCAAGCTGGCCTCGAACTCACAGAGATCTGCCTGGCTCTGCCTCCCGAGTGCTGGGATTAAAGGCGTGTGCCACCACCGCCCGGCTATGTTACATTTTTAAATGATCTGCATAGGTACAATACCTTAAACAATAGTAGAAACCTATGTACAGTATATAACTAAAATATCCTTAAATTGATATCAATATACAAAAATCCATACCAATGTGAAATATTCGAGACTAATAGTTCCTTTTTAGTTTAAAAGTAGATTCACTAATCTGTGTCCATATCAATGCCTGGAAGTTTTATTAGCTTCTCAGATCCTTTGCTTGGATATACATGTCTCTTCATTGGACATCAGATGTAGCAGGTCTTTCTTTGGCCTGCCATCTCCTGAATAATGACACAGAGATCTTTTATTAATTATGAAAGCTGAGCCTTAGCTTAGGCTTGTTCCCAATTAGTTCTTAAAACTTAAATCAATTTTTTAATATTATTTCTATCTCTGCCACATGGCTTGTTACCTCTTCTCACTACTATACTTCCAACCGCCTCCAGGTCTGATTGGCAAATCTCCAACCTCTCAGATTCCTTCCCAGAGTTTCCATTAATGCCTGGAAGTCCAGTCTATCCTCCCCTGCCTAGCAATTGGCCATTCAGCTCTTTATTAAACCAATCAGAATGTGCCTTAGACAAGTGAGTTAAAACAAAGCCATCTTCCTATGATGCACAAAAAAGATTATCCTGACTAGAGATGGAGAGAAAGAGTGGGAGGAGAGACAGCTGGAACTGGGGAGACCTGGGGACGTGGTGTGGAAACCTAGTGCAGGGGGCACTTTCTGGAATCTATGAGGGTGACCCTGGACTCCTAGTAATGGGGATACAGGGTATGTGCTGGCTGTCTTTTGTGGCCAGCCACATTTATCAGTGGTAAGACTGGGTTGCATTTGGTTGTGTTGTTGCCTAAGGGGATGCACAGAGATCCCTAAACAGCCTAGCCTGAGGCTAGAACAGAAGTTCCTTTCTGAAAACTGAAAGCAGCAGGGCCCCAGTGCTGAGGACAATATCCACATATTTGAAAATGAAGAGGTAGAGCTGGTATCTACATAGAGCCTTCTCCTCTACATTCTAGTTTCTTTGGTGTAGGAAGGAATTCTTCAGGCTATAGAAAGAGAGGTCTAGATACCAACCCAGACACAAAACCCTCACCCTACAATCGTCCTGCCCCCAAGATGTGCTGGGTCAATGGTGAAGCAGAACTTGTGGGAGTGGCCAACCAATATTTGTTTAACCTGAGGCTCATGCCAAGTGAGGGAGCCTATGCCCTACATTGGATGGCCAGAATCAGGAGAATTTATAGCCCACAGACTTAGGGGAGAACCAAATAAAACTGGAAAAAATAGAAAAAGAAAAAGAAATCAATGAAATGGTTCCACGATTCCTAATGATATTCTGCTATACTCACAGATTGATGTCTTACTCAGTCATCCTTAAAGAGGCTTTTCCAAGCAGCAGATGTGAATGGGTACAGAGATTCACAATCAGACATTATGCAAAGTGAGAATCTAAACTGGAGGTCTCCATCTGATCCCTCCACAAGGAGATCAGGAGAATCTTATGGAAGAGGGGGTGGAAAGATTGTGATTGTAGGAGTCAGAGAAGATAGTGGTCATCAGGATGAGATGGCCCACTGAATCAGCAAAGCAGGGCTCACATGGGCTCAGAGATAACAAGCTCAAGGCTTGCATGGGTCTACACCAGGACCTCTGAATATATGTTATGGCTATTAGCTTGGTGTTTTTGTGGGACTCCTTACAGTGGGAGTAGATATCTTTGACTCTTTTGTTCACTTTTGGGACTCTTTTTCTCCTTTGGGTTGTATTGTCCAGCCTCGATATGAGGACTTTTGCCTTGTCCTATTCTATCATGTTTTGTCTTGTTTGGTTGTCTTCTTTTGGAGACCTGAACTTTTCTAATGAGGAGACAAGAGGAGAAGTAGGTCTGGAGGAAAGAAGAGGCAGTGGAGGGAGCTGGGTGGAGTGGGGGTGGGGGTTATTTAGGTCAGAATGTATTGTATGAGAGAAGAAACACTTTTCTATTAAAAACACAACCAAGTCTCCATCTTTTAACTAAAGATCCATAATAGGTGTGGGTACCGTTTGATAACCCTGTAGGCATGGAAAAGCCAAACAAACAAACAAACAAGCAAACACATGTGAGAATGTCAATGTCCCAATTATCTCCTGGCAATAGGAAGACATAGCTGTCTGAATGGCAGTTACTTTTCATCCAGTTGTGAGCATGCACCTGTCTAAGAATATGCATATTTATTGGAAAATGTGTATGAAAAAAAGAATATATTAGGAACAGAATTCAACAAAGACCTGGGACTCTAACTGAGTATGATAGACCTGTCATCTCAAGTGTCTCACAACTGACAGCTTTAGAAGCCATGCTGAACAAGCAGTTATGATCTAGCCTTGTCAAAAAGTTGGAAGAAGAAAACATGGTTTTGGATTCTAATTTTATTGATTAAGACATTGGTCATATTGTGGATTTATAAACTTTTCCTCTTCAGGGTAATCTGCTTCTAAAAATTACATTTTAAGTATTTATAACTCAGTTTTATTGACCATTATTAGATTAAAATTTATGAAGACAGTGTTCTGTCTTTAAGTGCTTCGAGGTCTCTGGTTCCCTTGGTCAAACATTGTCAGATCCTTTAGTTCCTCCAAATATTGGATTGCTAATTGGATATGAATTCTGGACCTGAGACAATCAGCTCTGCATGTCCCAGTCTCTAGAGTGTTTATGCATGTTTACAATGCTTTCCTACGGCGTGTTTCTTCACATTAATGATCTTCAAACTGGTGAGGACTACAATAAGCAAACTCCATATTGAAGAAAAACCTCATCTTCTGTTTCAGACCACAGAAGACCTATGGAACACAACATATTGTGTATTTTTTGAAATAATGTCACATATAGTCCTGGCTGTCCTCAAAATCACAATACAGCCAAGAATAGCCATGACGTACTGTTCTTCCTATCTCTGTTTCCCTGGTCCTGAGATTATACATGAGTTTTACACTACCTGACTCAGAATATATTTTAAATTATCAATTATATGTAAAGGATGGGCACATATCTATCACTTATTTCCTTATGACATTAGCAACGAATATGTTTGTTGCTAATTTTATGTAATTAATCACAATTATATAAGAGACTACTTATTTTTTCATGTAATGCCTCTGAAAATATATAAATAATACCAGGACAGTCAGGATTATATAACAAGTTCCTTCCTCAAATCCCATCCTGACAAAATATCAAATATGCATGGAAGTAAAATACTGTAAAATATTACATTAGTACAATAAAAAGATGAATCTTCAGTATTCTATTTTAATACAAAGAAATATAAGTGTGGTATGCAGGGATTTATCTTAAAATGTGGTTAAATAAGTTTAATATTTTGTAGAATTAAATTCTTGGCTCTGGAACCCTGAAAAGAAAAGAATTCTGAGAACTGTCTTAAGAGCTAAATGCATTTTAAAACTAAGAATGGGGAAGGAGGTTAGGTCGGGGTAGAAGACAGAAAAAGAAAGAAAGAAAGAGACAATTTTAAAGTTGACAGGCTTTATATGCCCTGGATATAGGAACTATGTTAGGCTGTCAGAGTTATTAGAAAAATTGGATGGGACGCCAACTTTGTAAAATTATATATTAGCATGTAAGTGCAGGAGTTTTTCCTCATAATTCTACAAAGAGACACATTTGGAATGAAGCAGGGATTATAGTTTAATTTAGAAAGCATTTGTAGGAGTAATTTTTAGGAGACTTAAAACCAGTTATCTTATTTTCTATACAAAAGTGTTCTTGCTGAGCTAGGGAAGCTTTGGAGGCAGTAATTAGCTTTCCTTCTAAAACTGTGTTGTATTTCCTTAACCTGGTGATTCTGCTAGTCACAAATGACTATTGAAGTCTGTCAGGCTTGTTCTTTACAGAAGATGAATATTTTCCTAGAAACATGTAAGTAATTTTTTCAATTTGAAGCAATTTGTGAATGATGAGATGGCGGCCTATCATTCTTTGATGTTGTCAATGACATAAAGGAAAATCCAGCAAAAGGCCAAGACTAAGTGATACCACTCTTGTATCCCCATAACAAACACCTGTCATATTTGGTAGATAGACTGTATGAACACTGTCTCTCAATGGCCTTACTCGCTCTATTTTTTCATTAACAAAACTCTATTTTTCCTTGTTTTTCAAAACTATTAATGAAATCAATAAGCAATTCCATAATCCAGGAAAATCAGAATGAGTTTAAATTGTTCAATTAGTTACCAGTCAAGAAAAAAAATGAGTATATCTAGACATCATGTTAACTGTTTTATTTTATGAACTAAGTAAAGATGTTAACACAATATTTATTTCATTAAGTATACCAATAAAATGATATGAGCTTTCTCATCACTAAATGTGGGTTGTTTGCTTTTTTTCTGTGTTTTTTTTCTGTTTTTTTTTAAACGTTTCTTGAAAAGATTCAATCAATTCTCATAGCAGTCATGTGAAGGGTGATTTATTGATGCTCTTTGGATAAAGGTAAAGGCTCAGATTCATACAGTTTCACAGCGATGTAGAAATATGGTAAGAGCCACAGCTGGGGAGAAAGTACACTGATCTAAAGGCTTTGTTTTTAAACTTAGAAGCATAAAAGGCATTTAAGAGGTGGGAGAGATAACTCTGGAGGTAAAGATCCCACAGAGGGATCTTTGTGTGACATTGCTCTCACAGAGGACTTGAGTGACATTCTTCTTTGTGTTTATACCTTATTTTACTTGATATGATAAATCATCTGCAGTTGTATCCTGTTCCCAGCAAATAATATAATTTCATTTTAATATATTGCTGACAAAAGACCATGAACTATGTATGTACATATTTACAGATTAGATATATAGATACGTGATAGATTGATGATAGGTAGATAATAGCTAGCTAGCTAGCTAGCTAGATAGATAGATAGATGATAGATATATCAGTATCATGTTTCCTTTCCATACATCTCTAAATGAATGGAGTCTTTAAATGATTCAATAATCTGACTGCCATGTTAGTGTGTCATTACCCATTAGTGTGAAGCTGTGCCTTTGGTACACACACACACTCTCTTTTTCTATAGTTATGTTCCCAGAAATGGACCCTGCATCACTTAAATATGCTCCTAAAATTGAAAAAAAATTATCTAGCTAAGCTAAAATCTATTCTTCTTGAGTCAAAGTAATGTTATAGTTCTCAATCTCTTTGAGCACTGTATCAAATATTTATTCCTTGATTTGAATCCTGACACCACTGTTAGCAAAATCTCTGAGATTTGCCTTCACTCTGTTGGGTGGCTGATATCTGTTGGAGGTTTCATCCTTAGTTACCATATGCTTTATATCTGCAACAGGACCCCACCACCTCAGCCTAAAGAAGTGAGCTGCAGTAAGAAGACACAGGCTTGGGTAGAGGGTGAAACCCTCTTAAAGGAAGTATCTCTTCTCTAGACACTGAACAAGATCATTCTTCTTCAGTTTCATCCATGGCTCTCAGAAACATAGAAGACATTATTACTAACTTGCTTTCTGGACCTACTCACAAATGTTTCTTTACCACTGTGTTCTTCCACAGAACAATAGTTTTTATCTTCTATGACTTTATTATTATAAAAGTGCAAAATTGCCTACAAATGATTTTTTTTTGGTTTTTCGAGACAGGGTTTCTCTGTGTAGCTTTGCGCCTTTCCTGGAGCTCACTTGGTAGCCCAGGCTGGCCTCGAACTCACAGAGATCCACCTGCCTCTGCCTCCCGAGTGCTGGGATTAAAGGCGTGCACCACCAACTCCCGGCCCAAATGATTCTTTCTTAAAACAAAGAACAAATATTCCTTCCAGTTTAATGCATCTGGAAGGGGAATTTTTCACTTGAGAGAGTTTTTTTCCCATATTTTTTGCATGTAGATTTCACACGTCCAGACTTATTCTCTTCTTTACTAACAAATTCAGTATGTATTTAAGGGTTGGAATTGGATACATCTCTTTAGTTTTTGTTCTAAAATTTAAAATTTATAAAATTTTTTGAAAGTTAAAGCAAAGATCAATTCAACATTGTATTCTTGGCAATCACAGATAAATTCAATTCCAAGCACACTAATACATATACATATTCCTATAATACCACGATTATCTACACATGGAGAAATTTCTTTTCAGTTCTCTGAGGTTAATCATAATACCCTGTGAGAACACGGCTGCCCAGTAATCCAGTTCTGTCTATACAGTCAGGACACAACACTCTTCTACTCTAACCTGTTCTTTCCTCTGTTAAGAAAACTACCCACCCACATTTTAAACCCACCATACTTTCCAGACATGAAGGGTATGTGGCTGATTAGGTTACAGACAGCACTTTATGCAAAAGTAACAGTTTGGAAAGCAAGAGGGAACATTATAGTACATTGTAGCTTCATGGAATGTGATTGCAAAGTGGTAAGAGGTGTCTCCTTCAAATCTCAACAGATGATGCTCTTAGTAGTGCTTCCTTATGCGGCATGTGCTCAAACAGAAATAGGTTGATGTAGAAAATTTTAAAAAAATGTGAAAAAATGGTTTAAATAAAAAAACTTTGTTTCCATCTGCTATGTCCAGTGTAATGGCCCCACTCTCCATGTTCAGTCTTTGGGAACCCCAATCATTGATCAGAGAACATAGATCCACTCTGAACTGGAACCAAGAACAGTCTAGTAAAAACATGGATTGAATTACTCCAAATTCTGCAGAGTATTCTACCTTGTCAGAGTCTTTTGTAGAAATCTTTGCATTTTAGCCTTTTATGACTGTCTAGGAAGAGAGGGAAAGCAGGCCAAATAAAACCCCTTATATTAGTAATGTGATACACATATTATTCTTTTTGTTATTGGTGAGGAAATAAAGACTGGTATTAAAATTATATTTCTCATTTTGAAAAATGAGTCTTAAAAGAATCTGTATGCATTTCTCTTGATGTTCATACCCAGTGCTTAAATCTATATATTCTAGGTTTTTGGTAAATAATTATAAAATACCAAAAAAGAAACTTCACTAACTACTTAAAAATATGTCATTGGTTCTAAGTGATTTTATTATACACCAGGAATTTTACCTTTTGTTGTTGTTTTGTACATTTTGATATTTATATTTCTTTGCAAAAAATATTAATTAAATTTAATTTAAAAATACTTAAACTTGTAAAAGTATAAGTTGTTCTGAATGCTGTGGAAAACACTGTCCCCATTTTAGGGAAATAGCTCTAGACACTTTGTTCTTTATGTCCAATATTTCAGATTTTTCCCTTCTGTGGCCTCTTTCTCTTGCAAAATCTAGTTCTATGAAACAAAAGTAAGAATTGGTAACCTTGCCTGAGATGTCCATGATCCCTGAGTATCACAGCTTTTGTCCTGTAGAATGTATTTTCATGGTTACTGACCAAGAAACAGAAATATGTGTAATATGTGTGTGTGTATATATATATATATATATATATCAGATGAAAGAATATTCAAGAGTAATATTTGGAGAGAGACAAGGATGAAATTTTAAAATAAGCCATTCAAAGGAAAAAAAATTACCAGAAAGCATAGTATACTGAAGTATACTTTATTTTACAATGCTTTGCACACAGTCATCTTTATACAAGAAAGTACATGTGTAGTGATTTCTGCCATGATGTGAAAAGATATGTATGTCAAAGATATCTTTGCAATCATGTATCAATTCAGAACAATATGTGCATATAGAGCTTGAAAGGATCATAGACTAACGCTGGACATTCAGGTGGAAGTAGAAAGCTTTATCAGTATTTCTCTATAAATAGAAAAATGGATTAGGAATTGCAGAAGAGGGAAGAATTTCTGATGAAGAATATGATAATTTCCTATTGAGAAATATATTCTTTCTTAATTTTTCTTATTTTGTCTTTTTTTTTTTTCCAGAGCTGAGGACCGAACCCAGGGCCTTGCGCTTGCTAGGCAAGCGCTCTACCACTGAGCTAAATCCCCAACCCCCTTAATTTTTCTTAATGCATATTAATGCATGTCCAACAAGTGTTTCTACAACATAAAATACCTATCATAAATCATTACAGATTGAAGAATTTTCTGCTCATTTTTGCCTTTTTATATCTTAATTAAAATGTAAGTATGTATCACATTTATTCATTGCTTCTGGTTCTAGGGATGCAATTCAAGGCTTCGTCTATGCTAAGCAAGTGCTTTCCTGAGTTCTAGCCTCAACCTGTTGGTTTTATTTATAACAAACTGCAACAACTCAGTGTTATTCACATTTATGAACTTACATCAGTGTATTAGCCAGGGCATCACTGGTGAGGTGAATAAAAGAATAAATTAGTTTTATACTGTAAAGTACTAAATAAACAAAAGAAGAATACATGTATTTAAAATCTCCAGATTAGGCTGATGTTATTATACCAAAACTGGATCACATTTTTACTATTTTTTTCAACTTAAAAGTCTTTTTTGTTTTTGTTTTGTTTTGCTTTTTACTCAAAAGCTTTATATTCAGAAACAGAGGTCTGGAAAAATCTATATGGCTTATCTGTATTACAATGTAAACAAAATAGAGATACATATCTTGTTTATTTTTCTCTGCTGAAACTCAATGCATCTATATCAGAAACCTTGTGTAAATACCAAAGTAGGTGAGACTTAAGTCACAAAGCAGAAAAATGCACTTCTTTTGGGGGGATTTTATTTCAGAATTTGTAAAGATAAATATGCCCACAGGTACTTGCTCCTTTGGCTGGCATTCATGAACTAAAATGCATTAAGGAAATTTCAGATTGTACACACAGGATAACTGCAAGATCTCTGTGCTGCTATTAGGTTTGTGTGTTTTTCCCCTTTGATCGTGTGTTATGCATTTTAGTGAATGGGATAAGTTATAGCCTCCCTCACTAGTAACCTTTGAAATCTGCACAGCACATGTAGAATCAGGGCTTGGGTTTTAATGAACTAGAAATCTCTCAGACAAGTTTTACTGTGAATGAAGTTGTATCTTGTTTTAAAATACAGAGATCAAAAGGTAGCATTTTATAAATGTCCCCTCGCCCCTGCTTTGATCATCAGTATAGCTTTCCCAGAGATTTTCTGTGGACGTGGAACAGCAGATGGTCTGCTCCAGAGGAAGGCCAGTAGTGATAAAAATACAGTCAGCTTGGACAGAAAGAGATTTTAGCTTATGTTCCTTCCTAGAAAATTGTCTATAACAGCATACCCAGCAAAACTACTCACATGATTCATGCATGTTCTATAGAACAATGACCATCCATCTCTAATTTATTTCAGCACATTTGTTCAAATATTTAAAAAGCTATGTCAACTGTAATATAAGATTCAATGAGTTTATATCGAGATTACAGGTTATTTTCCAAAGGAAAATGTTTACTAGAAAATATACATAAGCAACTTATTTTTATAAAGAACACAAACTTCAGTATACACATTGCACATACATTGTGTGTGTGTGTGTGTGTGTGTGTGTGTGTGTGTGTGTGTGTGTGT
>CABHPH010064932.1:2073-23946 GCA_902168325.1 Peromyscus nudipes
TCTGGAAGGAACAGGAGGGACTTTCTGTGATGTTAATGCTTTGGCCCAGAGTGTAGGTTCTTCACGTCTGTGCTTCCCTTTCTTATCCCCTGGCTCTAAGTCAGCTTTCTCTGCTCTCCTTGCTGAGTGGGAACTCTGTGTTCTGCCGAACTCAACTCTAAAGACTGGCTGAACGGCCCTGGCTCCTGCGGGTCTCTGGCTAGGCTCAGGAAAGAGTACAGGCAGTTGATATGATGGTCCCACCACCCAGGAACACCTCCCCACATTGTAGGCATGCTGCAGAGTGCCGCTGAGAAGGAAGACCCCAGGCTGGACAGAGCTTGAGTGAGACTCATCATCCCTCTCGAAACACAGAGCTGTGGGTCTCGGCTTCCTCCAAGTGGCAGTCACCATGCAGGGCTTAAAGAGCGTCACCCCTGCAGTGGGAGACCAGCTTGGACTTTTCACTGCTCCAGTTGTAAATTATGGGACTTGCAGCATGCTTTCCTGGGACCTAGTTTTCCCTTCTGTAACATGGTAGCGACGGCAATGTGATTAAATGAGATAATCTGTGTAAGCTGTGAGGTATATTTATCTGTGTAGCTACTACTCTCATTAAATTAGTGTGATAACCCACAGAAAGCGAGGACATGCTTGGCCCTCAGCAAACACACAGCTGCTGCCTCAGAGCTCATTATTCTCGTCCTCCTCTTTTCCCTTCGCTTTCCAACGTTCTTTGTCTTTCATATTCAAACCCCTTGCCAAATGAGCTAGGTGAAGCTGTAACATTGAAATATTTGGATTCTTAAAATTTAATGAAAAAAATAGCCCGTGCTTATACCTCAAAACAAATCGACAAAACAAAAATATCAACAATGACTTTGTGTTAGTTGTGCCTGGAAACCAGCCGAGTAATACATACATGAACAAAACATTTCATGGGTGACCCGGAATCCATCTTCAGCATCAAACTTTAATTTACCAGTCACAGAGCTAATAATAATATTCACTCATGTGGTTTTAGCATAATGAAACACTACCCTATTCCACCAGAGTACGGATTGTTCATTCCTTCTTGGAATTACATTTCTCTAAAAGTAGCATGGATTAGCAAGCAGAGGTTGGTGATGGGAAATCTTATACAGGGCAGTCCTCTGGGAACCAGACCGGGTCACAACTGTGTTAGGGTTTCATTTTCCTCGGGCCTCCACCCCATTTTGCTAATATTTACAGTTGCTGTTTGCTGTTTCACTAGACAAGACCAGAAGTACTCATGAATTGCCTCATAAAGGAAACTCAATTTAGGAAGTCTTGTTCACCATGGATTTATTAGCAATTCACACTCTGGAAGCCCAGAGTTCCATTTTGACTTTGCATTAGTCGTGCCTGAAAATCAGCTGAATCATCTCATCCTGGAGACATCAGGCTACTTGGAGACAAGAGCTTTCCAGCTTCCAGTGACTTCTCTTTTGGCTTAAGGTCTCAACGTTGTGGGTGTGTATTTGGGGATGGGAGTTCTGTCTCCCCAGGGTGTAGCCATTCAACTACACCCCTACAGGTGGAGCCAGCCAATCCTAGAAACAGAGGTTGTGGGTAGAGATGGGGCAGCCATTTCTACAGACTGGTCACCCAAGGTGGGACAATGCAGAAAGGTCACATGTGAATTAAAGATCAGCAGAAGGCAACCTTGCCAAGGTGGCCCAAAGGGGTGGATGGATGAGTCACAGGAGCTAGGTGCAGGGAGGACTGGCCAGGGTGTGCTGGATTGTCAAGGAAGGCAGGCAGGGATGGGGTTTTGAACTGGGTCAGCAAGCTTGGCCTTTCTTCAGGTAGGCACGGAGGAAGAGGGAGCACTTCAAATGACGAGATCCAGAAGGCCTCCCTTGGCTTCGGATTTCAGCTAAGACTTGTCTGCCATGGAAAGGGACAGCTTTCAGAGTGGTGCTTGGATGCAGCTTCCTGTGTCTATGCCAGGCATCTGGGAACATAAAAATAGAGGATGATGGCCAGATCTTACCTCCTAGCTAAGACTTAGGGACAAGATAATACAGGCTTAAGGGAAAACAGAAGTTGGTGTACATATTACAATACACATATACAACCACTTTCAAGTATCCTTTGAATTTTGGGGGGAACACTTCACCAAACACCCACAAATCTGGAGGGCAGATCCAAAGACTTCTGAGAATGGATGGTCAGCAGCTGCCATGAACCCATGACTCTTACTCTGCAGGAGACCACAGCCGGGGCAGCTTCTGGAGGAATCTATTTTGAGTAACAGTTCTGTGAAAATTGAGGTTGCTGAAGTGGCAAAGCTCAGGGATGGGGGCGGCGGGTGGGGGGGAGGAGGGAGGCACTGGGGTGGATGGAGGAGACTCTGCTAAGGCTTAGGCTGACAATCCTTCCAGAATGGAGCAAGAGGATTGCTGGGTCAGCAGTCTAGAGCCTCACCACGGAGCAGCAATCGTGCATCTCAGTTCTGACCATGGGGTACCATGAAAAAGCTCAAAGGTGGACGTTTTGTTCTGTTTTATTAGTTAACAGAGAATACAAGGAAGACTGCTCCAAAGGCTGGTCAAGGCTGTGGGCAAGTCAGAGGGCTTTTTAGCTGGATACTTGGTGCAGAAGGGAGCCTGCCTCTCTTGAAGCTACCCCTGTCCGGTGCTCTCAGATACGGAAATGACCATTTTTATCACAAAGCTCTAGTGCGGCATTCTCCTTCCATTTGTACTCTGGGGAAACTGAGGACCAAAGAAATTAGCTGTTTGTTGTCACACTGCTGAGGAAGGGTATGAAAGTCCCTGATATGCCTTTACAAACCACATCTGCATTTACCACATCTGCATTTATGCAGAAACTTTGCCTGCTGTAATGTGTATGGTGTGGCTATGCTACTGTGCGAGTCCTCTGCCTGGCTACCAGAAATAAATCCACTTGAGGTAAGGTGCTGGACTGGGCTAATGTAAGGAGTCAATGCCGTGTGCCTCCTACTGTTTAGTAAACTTGCTTTTCAAAGCCAGAGGAGGGATGAGATGTGGTCATTCATATTCAGTGCCTTGCACATCTTAAGAATTCAATAAACGCTATCTATCACAATGATAATGATGATGATAATGAAGATGATTAAACAGTCTCTTCCCAAAAGGATTTCCTCTGTCAGACTATTGATTTCTGCAAAAGAATCAGCCTAGTAGAATACAGATTGCCATCTTGGAATCATTAATTATGAAGCACTTATAAAATGAAGACACAGGCTCTGGAGCCCAGAGCTTAACTCCGTGTTCTACTGCCTCCCGATGGTGCTGCTGCAGGGCTCTGGTCCTGTGTGACTGAAAAGGAGATGTGTTTAGTTTCTGATGTTGTCTTTAGTAAGTGACAATGTTAGGGTTTCGTTGCGTTTAGAGCTATGATAACTTGTTGAATAGGTAACCAAAGCCTTTGTTAGGGGTATACCCAGCCCTTTCCTCTGCTGAGTAGCAGGTGTTCTCTTAGTCACCAATTAACTTTCTTTTTGCATGTCCCAGGGCATCTTCTCTTGCCCAACCTCTCTGTTCCCTTTGTGAAGACAAAATTCTATGCATGAGGAAGAGTTCATTTAGGGCTGAGCGATGATCGGGGTCATCATTTAGCCTTGACTTCCACACAAGAATGCCAGGTGGAGAGTTGATTATAAAATACCGAAAATAGTTGCTAGAGGACCACAGAAGACATCTGTTAGAATTTGTACCTGATTTAAGGTCGTCAGCGCTAAGCTGGTGAGGTCTGATATGGTTCTTGACACACGTGAAAGCCAGGACTCTAGCTTTGAATCTCAGCTCCACCACATACTTGTTGAATGATCTTGGTAGATTTCTCCACCTTCCTATGTCTCACTTTCTTCTTTGTTAAAATAGGGACATTAGCAGTACCTATTTCATAGCGTCATTGCAAGGGTTAAATGTGGTCTCAGGGCTAGCAGTGCCTGGCACCTGGACATCAGAGGAGGGAGAGAGAATTCAGGTCAGAGTTTTCCCCCCTACCAGCCTCAGGAAAAGGCCTGTCTGGTTGCATTTTACTGAAAACACAGCCAAGGGTAGATGTTCCCCACGGATCTCCAGGAAGGCAGAACTGAGTGGCTCCCTGGGTGGCTGCAATCTGGTAAACAATTTTCTGAAGTGCTTAATTTGTTCTTTTGGAACGTATTTGGCCTTGGGGAAATGCTGGCCCCAAGGGGGACATTCTCATTTCTTTCAGAAACTGTGACTTTTGGGAGTTGAGAAGACTTGACTGTTCAGTCGGCTTCACATTAAGTGCTGCTGGAGCCCCGTATCACCACAGGTGGCATCTGTGCCCTCAATACTCACGAGGTATTTATTGGTCATCTTCAACATGGCATGTTTTGCTCTTTGCAGAGTCACAGTTTGCTAGGTGGTATGGACAATTAAAGAGGCAGTCACAGTGTGGTGTGACAAAGACTATCATGAGAGACCAGTAGACTCTTGTGTGAGGGCATGTGTGAGGAGGAACTAGTGCAGCCCAGGACACTAGAAAGGAGGTGGGATCACATAAATTAGATCCAAAGGAGGAGTAGGCTGTGGAATTGGGGCTGGGCAAGCAGGGATGACCTCTTCTTGAGAGGCTGTGTGGGTTGATTGCTCTGAACTACGGATACTAGTGTGTGTACATCTGTGGGTGTGTATTCTGAGTGTGTATGGAGCGGGGGACAGCTAGAGGGGAAAGCAGGTGGGACAGGGCAGTCAAGAAAGACTTGATATGGATTTTAGATAGAAGTACAGTTTTGTAATATCTTATCAGGCAACTTGGGATGAATCATTTCACCTGTAAGGCTCTTAATTTCTTCATCTACAAAATGGAGCTGATACTACTATAGGTTCATGCCATTTCCCAAAGCTACTTCATAATAATGGACCTGAAAGAGCTCAGTAAATGTAGTATCACGTCTATGTAAGGACTTTTCATTGTCATCTCATGATTTTGTTTCAGAAGGCTGAGAACAACTTTGTTCACAAATCTGTAGTATGAGGAATATGTGAAAGTGAGAGATCAGGAATCTCTACCATGAATGATGTCTTTAACATCTCCCTTGTCATTAGTAGAGAGAGCACAGACCATCTCTGATTTTGGAGATGGGCACTGGAAGTCTGTTAGTAGACAGGTTAAATTGTCATTGATGCTGTCCCTTCCCTCTGGCCCACAGCTGTTCCCTTCACCTCCACACCCTTGGGCAAAATGTGCCAACTAACAGAATATTAGAAAACATGAAGCATTGGCTCCTGCTGTTCCTGGTTTGCTGTGACATTGGGGATTATGGTTTCAACATACACATTTGAGGGGATACAATTCAGTCTATACATCAAGACATAAGACCTAGGTAGTTAAAAATGGAGACTGTGAAAGCAGCTTCACCATATGCAAAACTCCTGCTTTTTGGACTTTTCTTTCTAGTGAGATGTTCGCTCCCCAACTCCTGTGTCTCAGAGAGCCTCTCCTAAATGGAAATGATGGTAGGTGAGACTAGATTCTTCCCTCACATTTTCCTAGCCTCCAGTGGCTGGCATTTCTCTTAAGCTAAAACCAGGAGTGAAACATCAGAAATGCTATACTATCACATACTACTAGGAGATCCTTAAAATTATGTGGTTTGTCCGTGGGACTGGACTAGGCCCTCTGCTTAGTGAGACAGTTGTATAGCTTGATCTGCTCAAGGGGCCCCTGGCAGTAGGATCAGGATTGATCCCTGGTGCACGAGCTGGCTTTTTGGAGCCCACTCTCAATGGTGGGACACCTTGCATAGCCTTGATGTAGGGGGAAGGGCTTGGACCTGCCTCTTCTGAATGTACCAGGCTCCACTGACTCCCCATGGGGAGTTGGAGGAGGGAATGGGGGGTGGGTTGGGGGGATATTGGAGGGGTGGGAGGAGGGAAGAGGGGGGATCTGTGGTTATAAAATGAATAGAAATTCATTAATAAAAAATTATGTGGTTTGCTTTCTCTTTTTGAGTGACTGGGTGTGATTTTCTTTGTTCATAAATTTGATTTCTGTCCAGGCATGTCTGTTTTTAAGAAGTTTTCCATTTATACCATTTTTAGGGATATCGTTTCACTCAGTCACTCTCTTCCACTCTGTTTCAACATTTACAGATTTAAAAATATTGCAAAATGTCCACATGATATTTGGAGAGCCAAGCAAGTATTGGAATTAGCTAGTGGAGTTTTCAGCTGGGGAGAAGCATTATTTCTCTATAAAGGTGTCATGTGTCAGACCACTAGCAAGGTTCGCAGGAAGACATTGGGTAATTTGGGGATAATCTCAGGGTAGGGGCTATCCCATGAAATTGCCAGGTAGGTGGATTCCCTTTCCTATTGTTATGGTTTATTTGTTGGGAGTCAAGAGGGTTGAGAACGTTAAGTATAGGTAGAAGTTGAGGTAGTGAGACATAATGAAGAAGGAGAAGGAGGAGGAGGAGAAGAAGAGGAAGAAGAAGAGGAAGAAGAAGAGGAAGAAGAAGAGGAAGAAGAAGAGGAAGAAGAAGAAGAAGAAGAAGAAGAAGAAGAAGAAGAAGAAGAAGAAGAAGATTTGGAGATTAATGGACATGAGCTTGTCACTTACCAGCTCTGTGACCCTGAGTGACTCTCTTAATTTTCTAAACAGCAGATATCTTACCTGTAATAAGAATAGTGATGACCTCTGAGTTTTTATATCTGTCAAGGCACCTTTGGATGTTGCAAGAAATCCTACAATTCCAGTGGCTTAACACAAAAAAATACAATTATAAAACATTTCTGCTGACATTTTCCCTTTCATAAGGGGTTTAAATTTAAAACAGCATGAAAGCTAAAAAATGTGCAAACCAAAAGCTTTGTAGGTCAATTAGGCTATAAGAAAGTGAACACCCCTGGAATCAGCAACTCAACACCTTCTACAGTCCTGTTGCCCTCCTCCAAATTGCTCAAGGCAAACCCCATTTTAACTTCTGATAGCAGACCTTGATCTTGCTCTTTTCCATACTTCATGCAAATAGAACCGGAATGTGTACAGCTTCGTGTTGCCCTGGAGAGTGATGCGTTTGTGAGATTCCTACTTGTTGCACGAGGCAGAGGTGCTCTGACTTTGATGCATCATGGTATTCTGTCATAACACAGTGAGATTTATCCCACCCCGTGGATGGGGCATTTCAGTGATTGTGAAAGATCACCCGTCTTAGAAGCACTCACATGCATTCTCTTTGGGGTGTATGCTTAATGCTTACATGCATATCCATCTCCACTGCTGTTTATCTAGGAATTTACTGCTGGAAAACGCTGTCAGTTTTGCAACACGCTTCTACAAGTACTGGCTTCCATCCTCAGGATTTGAATATGTTATTCTCTCTTATTTTCTTCAAACTTGACATTATCAATTTTTCAAACTTTAGCTATTCTGACTAGAAAAAAAGAGACACCGCTTTGTGGGTTTGATTTGCATATTTTCCTAAGAGCTCATGAAATGGAGCAACTTCTCATATTTATCAGTTATTTTAACGTATTTTTTGTTAAGTGACTAAATTCATTACCTATTTAATACTGAGTTGTCTAATTATTAACTCAGAGTAATTCTTTATCTTGATATAATTTTTTGCCTCTATATTGATATGTATTTCACCTTTTAACATGTATTTATTTCTTTTGTGTACATGTGTGTGTGCGTGTGCGTGTGTGTGTGTGTGGTTTGTGTATGTGTGTTTCCTGTGTGAGTGCCACAGCATGCATGTGGTCAGAGACAACCTGTGGGAGTCAGTTCTCTTCTACTATGTGGGCTCAGGGATTGAACTCGGACCATCAGACTTGGCTGCAAGCTCCTTTACCCACTTGCTGAGTTAGCTTGCCAGCCCTTCTTCTCTATTTATCCAACTTAGGGCTGAGTGTTCCAAGGTCTCTCACTCTCTGAACACTCTCCAGCTGTGGATTTCTGTGTGTGTTCCCAATTGCAGCAGGAGGAAGTTTCTGCTAAGGTGGCCGAGCAAGGCACTCATCTCTGAGTATAGCGGAGTGTCATTAGGAGTCCTTTTGTCGCTACGTTCCTTTAGCAGAACAGTAAGTAGTGTTTGGTTTTCCCCTAGATCCCCGGCTGTCTAGTCTCAGTTCTTGGCCACCCAAGCAGTATCAGGTTTGTGTTTCGTCTCATGGAGTCGGGGCCTTAAATTAAATCAGATCTTGGTTGGTTGCTCCCACAAGCTTTGTGCCTCCATTGCACCAGCACATCTTTTGCAGGCAGGTCACCACTGTAGATTGAGGGGTTTGTAGCTGGGCTGGTGTTTACCTTTTTATTTTGGTAGTGTGCAGGGGACCTTCCAGTCTGAAGGTATAAAGGCTCTAGGTAGGCCCAGCTTGACCTTTTCATGTTCAGTGAGTTATGTAGATGTTGTCTTTGGCAAGAGTGCCTTACCATCAGTTTGTAGAGAGCGACCAATAGCCTTGGCAACAGCCTGGGCTGTTTAGGGGCTCTACTGCATCTCTTTAGCCAACAACTCAATTATGTGTAACCCATTCCTGGTACTGAAAGATTCGTTTGGTGATGAGAGATATCCAGTTGGGGCTCTGCCTCCCTATTATTAGGAGATTTCATTTAGATCCCTTTCATATATGTATATATTTTTAGAAAACCTCTACTGTATCAGATTTCTATTTGGCCCCTAAAATGGCCCTAGTTTTAGCTGTCCATCCCATAATCCCTCCCTCACCCCCTCTTCTCATCTCTATGTTTGGTCCTCTAATTCTAGTACCCCCAACCCATCCATCCATAACTATCTATTCTATTTCCCCTTCCTAGGGAGATTCATCCCTCCACCCATTCCCGTACTCTCTACCTAACCTCTGTAGTTATATGGATTGTAGCTTGCTTAGCTAGCATCCAAATATAAGCAAATATATACCATAGTAGTCTTTCTGGGTCTAGGTTACCTCACTCAGGATGATTTTTTTCTAGCTCCATCCATTTAACTGTGATTTCATTTTTTTAATGGTTGAGTAATATTCCATTGTGTAAATGTACCACATTTTCTTTATCCATTCATCTGCTGAGAGATATCTAGGTTGTTCCCAATTTCTGGTTATTATGAATAGAGCAACGCTGAATATGGTTGGGCAAGTGTCTCTGTGGTAGGAAGAAGCATCCTTTGGGTATATGCCCAAGAGTGGTATAACTACATCTTGAGGTAGATTGATTCCAGCTTCCAAGGTACCAACAGGCCAATTTCCATAGTGACTGTACAAATTTGCACTCCTACCAGCAAAGGCTTCATCCTCACCTCCATGAGCTGACACTAGTCATTGTGACGTTGGTCATTCTGATGAGCCTAAGATGAAATCTCAAACAGTTTTGATTTGCATTTCCCTGACCATGTCGGACATTTCCTTAAGTCTTCTTAGCAATTTGAGATTCCTCTTTTGAAAATTCTCTGTTTAGATCTGTTCTACATTTTTAACTGAGTTATTTGTTTTCTTGATGTCTAATTTTTTGAGTTCTTTATATATTTTGGACTTTTGTCCTCTATTGGATGTGTAGTTGTTAAAAATATTTTCCCATTCTGTAGACTGCTGCTTTGTCCAAATGATGGTGTTCCTTGCTTTTCCATTTCATGAGGTCCCACATATTAATTGTTGATCTTATTGCTTGTGCTAATGGTGTTCAGAAAGGCTTTTCTTGTGCCAATGAGTTCAAGGCTATTCTCTACTTTTCCTTTGATCAGACTCAGTGTATCTGATTTTATGTTGAAGTCTTTGATCCATATGGAGCTGAGTTTTGCTCAGGGTGGTAAGTATGGATCTATCTGGATTCTTTTACATGCAGATGCCAGTTTGACCAGCATCAATTGTTTAAGATGCTGTCTTTTCTCCAGTGTGTATTTCTTGCTTCTTTACCAAGAATCAGGTGTCATATGTGTGTGGATTTATGTCCGGGTCTTCAAATTTATTACTATAGGTCTATAGTATAATTTGAGATCAGGGCTGATAATACCTTTAGAAGTTATTTTATCATTCAGGATTGTTTTAACAATCTTTTTAAAAAAATGTTTTCATATGAAACTGAAAATTGCCCTTTCAAATTTTTTAAAGAATTGTGTTGTAATTTTGATGAAGATTGCATTGGATCTATAGATTAATTTTGGTAGCACACCCATTTTTACTGTGTTAATCCTACCAATTTGTGAGCATGGGGGATCTTTCCATCTTCTGAAATCTTCTTCAATGTCTTAAAGTTTTGTTATACAAGTCTTTAACTTGCTTTATATTATTTAAGGCTATTGCAAAGTATGTTTTCTTGATTTCTTTCTCAGTCCATATGTATATTAAGAATGCTACTGACTTTTATGTGTTGATTTGTATCCTGCTACTTTGCTGAAAGTGTTTATCAGCTGGAGGAGTTTCCTGGTGGAATTTTTTTGTCACTTATGTTTACTATCATATCATCTGCAAATAAAGATACTTTGGCTTCCCTTTTTATTTATATACTCACAATCCTCTTCAGTTGTCTTATCGCTCTAGCTAACAATTAAAGTGTTATTATATTGAATAGGTATGGAGACAACAGACAACCTTGTCTTGTTCCTGATTTTAGTAGAATTGCTTTGGGTTTCTCTCCATTTAAGTTGGTGTTGGCTATGGACTTTCTGTAAATTGCTTTATTATGTTGAGGAATGCCCTTTGAATCCCTTATCTTTCCAAGACTTTTACCATGAAGGGGTATTGGATTTTATAAAAGCCCTTTTCTGTATCTAATGAGGTGATCATGTATTTCTTTGTCTTTTGGTTTGTTCATATAGTATGGGGCATTTACATAAGTCAAACCATCCCTGTACCTCTGGGATGAAGCCTACTTGAGCATGGTGGATGATCTTTTTGACGTGTGTTTGGATTTGGTTTGCAAGTATTTTATTGAGAATAGTTGCATCTATGTTTATAAGGGAAATTGGTCTGTAACTGTAGCCTCATAAAAAAGAATTGGGAAATTTCCTTCTTTTTCTACTTTATAGAAAAATTTGGACTATTGGTGTTATTTTTTCTTTGAGAGTTGGTGTAATTCTGCTCTAAAACCGTCTGGCCCTGGGATTTTGTTGTTGTTGTTGTTAGGTTTTTGATTACTGCTTCTTTTTCACTAGAGGTTATAAGCATGTTTAAGTTGCTTATCTGATTTTGACTCAACTTTGGAAAGTGGTAAATATCAAGAAAATCATCCATTTCTTTTAGATTTTCCAATTTGGTTGAGTACAGGTTTTTAAAGTATGTCCTTAAGATCCTCTGGATTCCTCAGTGTCTGTTGTTATGTCCCCTTTTTGTCTCTAATTTTGATAATTTGATATTCTCTTTCTGCTTTTTAGTTAATCTGGATATGGGTTTATCAATCCTATTTATTTTCTCAAAGAATGAACTGTTTACTTAATTGATTATTCATGTTTTTTCCTATTTTATTGATTTAATCTCTGAGTCTAGCCTCAGAATCTTCTGGTCTCTGCCTTTCAAATATTGGGATTACATGCGAGCATGCACGGCCTTCTCTTTCAAGGAGCATGTGCATTACCTCAGAGCTTCTGGAAGTTTCAGGAAGAACATAGCCTAGATTTTTCCTCCCTGGCTCCTTCTAGAAAGCTTCCTTCTCTGTTATAACGGTTGTATGCAGCTTCTGTATTTTTGTAAGGGGCAGGGTGAATGTCTTAATCTATGTGAATCACTATAGGAAAATATGTAACAGTGAATGATCTATAATGAGTAGAAATTTATGTCTTACAGTTCTAGAGGTGGAGTCTTGGGTCTGGTGAGGGCATCATTTGTGCTTTCAAGATGGTTGTTGGATGTTGTGTCCACAGGTGCTGAAAGGGAAAGGGGACCTGCCTTGTTCTTTTGTAGAACCCTGTGTAAAGCTGCTAATTTCCCTCTTGGTCTAATCACCCGCCAAACATCTCACCTCTTAGCCCGATTACACCGGAGATTAAGTTTCAACATGAGTTTTGAAGGGACACAACATTCAAAGTATAACAGTAGAGATTTGAGATTTTGATGATCTAATTTTACCGAAAATGGACCTTATCTTTTTTATTTCTTTTCCTTTTGCTACTCTTGGATAAGTTCAGATAAAATAATGAGGATTCTTGGCTGTCATGTTCAAATTAGAATTGCAAGGGTGTGCCACGGAGGCGTAGGAAACAGTGGCACCTGATGGTGACTGGGGAGGTCTCAGCATGGCGGATGTGAAAGAAGGGAGCCCACATATTCAGGACCATGCCCACCCATCTGATCTGCTTTGGCACTTCAGCTGGCATTGACATAGCATCAGTAGCTTTTCCTTTTAAAAATAATAATCAGATGCAGCAATAATATGTCATTCGCCTAGAAAAACTGTAACTTTTCATTGTCAAATAGTATAAAGCAGGCTGCAGACTAGTGTTTGAGGGAGACACTCTGTAGTGAAGTTTAAACCTCATGCATACTTAATTGTAGTATGATAATGGAAATATGTGTGATTTCCCCTTGAATTGACTTTTCATAAAAATCGTCCTAGATACGATCTTATAAGAGAGATGAAGAGAGATGAAAGCGGACTCTTGGATGTGAATTTTGAGAAGATCTCTAAAGTTCTCCACTGCATCCCTCCCCAGGGAACAATGTGTCCTCTGTGGACTTTCTTCTTTTTTGAATTTGTAAGAATAGAGCAACGCCTCTGGAGCCCGCTCCTACGGCTGTCTTCCAGAATTCTCCATGTCAAGCAATACCTCAAGGACAAATCCAAGCAGCGCCTTGCTGACTGGGCCATTCCTTTCCACACGAGGTTCTCACAGCAGTGTTTTAGAGAAATTCCTGACTGTTTCCTGCCTTTCCCTCTATGGGTGGCAGCGCTTTGATTGATTTTAGATGAGTGGATTAAGCTATGGCCAGAAGTATAGCCTTGGTGGTGGACTGGTTACTTCTGCCTCTCCCTTTCCTTGGCAGGTCTGGGATTTCAGGCACAGACCCCTTCTGCTAAGGTCATTGGTCAGTGCCCGAGACTTTGATTAGGCCACAAAGGGGCTGAGGTTAATTATGCCTAAAAAGGGTCAGACCTCCATTCTAACCTTCTTTTTATGAGCTCAGCCGTTTCTCTCAATCCCAGTAGACGGCTAAGAATATCTCAGCTGCAACATTTAGATGTGAGAGAGAGGAGGTAAACAGGAGACCTCGCTGAACTCAGCCTTTAATCAGAGCTATGTGCCAAACACGCCTGTGCGGCTATCAATAAACCAGCACGCTTGTCTCCATGTGGCACTGGTTCTCCATGAACACTTACTCGTCTAGAGCTTTGCTGGGTAATTAACCGGCAAGATTAGGACCTTCTTTGGCCTTTGACCACAACCTCATTATAATAATATCTGCTGCTCTGATTTTAGCTTCTAAAGGAATCTCATTGAAATGTTGCACAGGCCACAGGTAGAGAACACTCTGTAGCGATGGGAAAGGCCACCAGCTGAAGGACTCCTGCAATATTGGACAGCGGACTACGGGAGCCTTTGGAGCAGACGAATGTGTGTGAGGACTGGGGTGGTGGAAGCAGAGAGTGGGTGTAAAAGGCAAAACTGTGAAAAGCATAAAAATGATGCTACAATGATTTTGTGTGCAGCCCTTCCCAGCCTCCCCATCACTTGCTCTGAGGACACAATTAAAATCCTTGGTCCGATGTAGACCTTGTCTCATGCCATGCCACACCTTGTGTTGGCTGTTATCGGAGCAAACACAGATCACGGACTGTAAAGAGAAAGACTTCCTTTGGCTTTGGGGAGGTTTCAGTATGGGCTCATGCATGTGGGCCTGCGGTGTGTGGTGTGGATCAGCCCAGCATGGTGTATATTAGTGATTTTTGTATTACTGTGGTCAAATACTCGATAGTAGCTACCTAAGGAAGGAGATGGTGCTTGGCTGTTGGCTGTTGATATTTGAATTTTCCACGGTGAGGAAGGCATGGCAGTTGCTGTTCACATGATCACTATAACCTAGTGGCAGACAAGGATACAGAAAGTGGCAAAATCTAGGGGCCAGCCTATGACCTTCAAAGGCCTGTCCCTCAGCCATGTTCTATTTCCTAAGTGTTCTACAACCTTCTAAAATATTGCCACTTAATTGGAAACAAGTATTCAAACAGGAACCTCTGGGGGCCATTTCACTTTCAGAATGCATTATGCAGCTGCTTCCATAGGCTTATGGCCACGTCATAATGCAAACACACATAGTCTAACCTTCAACATCCCCTTAACAGTTCCAATGCTGTTCAAAAGTCCAAAGTCCAAAGCATTTTCTGGTATTGAAGGCAAACTCTAAAAAAATGAAAATAAAAAAAAATCAAAAAGAAAGTTACAAACTTTCAGTGCACAACACACACACACACACACACACACACACACACACACACACACACACACACACACACACACACACACACACACACGCACGAGCAGCAAGGGAAGACTGGACCAAAGCAAGACTGCAGCCTGGTAGAGCAGTAGCTGGGGCACAGGGTGTCGTCCTCAAATGGCTCCAATGGGATCGCTCAGCCCAACCGCTACGGTGGTGTCACACATGCATCTTTCGTGACTGGCTCTATCTGTTACCTGCAGGTCTCCTCAGGAGATGGTCCACACTCCTGCATCTCCAACATCCCGGATTCTCTGTCTCCGTTGCAACTACAGAGTTCCCGGCTCAGCTTCATGCGTAGCCTGCCGAGGCTCCCTGGAGGGCATCCATGATGCATCACCTGACTCCGCCCCCTTTCCTCTGGGATCCTTAGTGGAAGGCTCCTCTTGTATTTTGTATTCATGGAAAACCAGCACGTATAACACAAGGCCGAGTTCTATTGCTACCTTGAGACGGATCCAGGCCACAATTAAAATGTTGATACCCGCTGAGTAATAGGAATTCCAAACATGATCCCGCGGCAGATATTTCTAATTCAAACTATAAAATGGTAGGAGCAGAGCTTGTGTGTGTGTGTGTGTGTGTGTGGGGTCTCATGATCTCTCAAAGGCACACTCTCAATGACTAGCCCCGTCTTTGAAAGTTTCTAGTACCCCCCAGTAGCACCAGCCGAGGGCAAAGTCTTTACTCCATTGATTGATTTAATACATTGATTTGGGGGCTTTTCCTGACCTGGTTCTCAGGCACACTGACTCTCAATTTCTTAGGCCAAGGAAATTTCACACCGGCCAAGGGCCTTAGCATTACTTGTACAGTTCCTTCTTGAAAGTTTAACTTAGCTGGTGGCCACTTTCTCACCCAATATGCCTTCGGTCAAGCTCAGGAAAGTACAGCAGATATCTGCTTAACTCAGGCTTGCGGCCGGGTATGGATGATGCTTTACATGTCAATCATCTTACTTCAAGGACTTTTTCTGAGGGCAGAAAAACCAGCAACTTTGTTAATTCATTAAATCTCATCAATTGCAGGTTTTTTTTTTCTTTCTGCTACTTTGAGTTAAGTTTACCCAGTTTGGATATTTCACCCAACTTTGGTTCTCCATGTATCTAATGTGTGGGTATGCTCGCCTATTGTCAAGGTGCCCGAGAGAGTGTCAAGTCCTTGGTCTCTGTGCCTGTGGCTATGGCTGCTGTTGGCTCATTTTCCATCATGGCACTTGTCTGGCTTTTATCAAGATTTGATACCTTATCTCACAGTGTGGGGAGGGGATTAGCAAGAAATGCCATTGTAGCAAGGCAGTCTGCCACCCGGTCTCTGCTAAATACCAACTTGTGACTTACCATTGGGGGTCTGTCCTCATTTCATTTCCTGTTGCTGTGATAAAATACCCTGACAAATGCAACTTACAAGAGAAAGGGTTTATTTTACCTCAGAATTTCAGTTTGCAGTCCATTGTTTCAAGGAAATCAGGACAGCAAGAACTTGAAGCAAGTCAGGCGGTGGTGGCGCACTCCTTTGATCGCAGATCTTGGGAGGCAGAGGCAGGTGGATTTCTTTGAGTTTGAGGCCAGCCTGGTCTACAAATCGAGTTCCAGGACAGCCAGGGCTATTACACAGAGAGAAAAAAAAAGTACTTGAAGCACCTAGTCATATTGCATCTTAGACAAGAGCAGAAAACAGTGAGTTAGTACATGCCTTTTGCTCAGCTCACTTTTCCCGTCCCCTAAGTAGGGGATGGTGCTGCCCACAGTGGTCAGGGCTCCCCACCCCAATTCATGTAGTGAAGATAATCCCCACAGACGTCCCATTTCCAGAGGCCAATAGGTTGACGCAATCCCTCACTGAAACCCTTTCCAGGTGATTCTATAATATGTCAAATCCATAATCAAAACTCGCAGAGTCTCATTTTCTCCCTCGTTGCTAATGCCCAGACCATGTAAATATGCAAATGAACTCTTCAATTTTCTTCACCATTCTGATTCTCGAGTCCCTGATTCTTTCAAAGCTTTCTGGTTGACACTTGGGCTTTTGGAATCCCATTAGCTCTTATTTCTTAGGAAGGCTAGTATTCCCCAGTGAAGGCTCTGGCTTTCAAGCCCGTTTGCTCTGATAGCAGATTGAAAAGTCTGTTTTGAAATTCAAAAGCTGCAAATGGCCTGGGTATTTTTTTTCCTCTCTTTATATTCTTGCTATAAAAGTCATTTCTTTTTTGAGCTTCAAATGTTCCTAACCGTATAGGGAGGAGAGTCACAACAGGAGACAGAGGGAGGTGAAGAGAAGTGTTTTTTCGAGCTTTCTTCACTGACAGGATTGGGTCAGGTGCCACTGTGGCAGCTAGCTACATGTGGAAGCCACTCATGTCTCTGTCATACGTCCATCCTCTGGGCCTCAGGTGAGATTTGAACCTGTCAACCTGGCTTACCACCCAAACTCAGAGCCTAAGCACTGACTTCAGCTGGTGGTCTGCAGATTTTCACCAGTGGTTGAATAATCTGAGGAGACACTGAGGCAGCAGGAAGGGTCCCAATGCACGGGAGTGAGTGACAAAGAGCAGTCAGCCCCCAAGGTCTCGCTGATGAATGTGCAGTACTTACAGGATCCGTGAGGGTTTCGGTATTGCCATGGGACTCCTTAGTCCAGAATTCTTTGCTCTCGACATAGATTTCAGGTACAAACAGGATAAAATAAAAAGATCATTGGGAGGGAGGCAGGACTATCTTCATTGGAACGTAGAAGCTTCCTTACAAGATTCCCCTAGTGTTTTCTCCAGTCAAGGAATGAGTGTAATTCTGGCTCATTGCAGAAGGGGCTCTGTGTTGCTATGGTGAGCAGAGAGTTCTGAGGAGTCCTGGGCTGATATTCACAGCACTGGGGTCAGAGGTTCCCCGTGGAACAGGCCAGCTTGACTGAAAAAAAAAAACAAATAAGTTAAAAATAACAAGCTGGTAATTCGCTCTCTCACTTTATCAGGTTGTCAGGAAATTTGTGTGTTTTTATAATTTGAAGCATATCTGGATCTTTCTTGTCAGAATTGATTATTTTGGGACTCCAACAGTAATGCACTCAATCAGACAGCCAAACTGTGGAGATCCCTGACTTGAAAGCAGATGGCGAGATTTCGTACTCATCTGGCTCCCAGGGAAGACTGGCACATTGTTGGTGCTCTAGAGACAGGGTTAATGTCATTTAGGTCACTGTGTCAATTTATTCTTCTCAGAGAAGGACACAGGAGAAAACTGTAAATCAGGCTTAACTAAATCTGTTCGTGGTCCAGGCTGATGGCATGGTGCTGGATCTTGAGCTTGGTGTCACGGAGAAAGCCTTTGTAAATGAATTTAGCAAGCAGTAAGGGGATCAAGACCAGCCATCCATTTTACTTCACAGTGAGGAAGCCAAGGCCTGGAGAAGTGACTTGACTTGCTTAAACAACACAGCTGCCTGAAGCCTAGTAGAACTGAAACACTGATTTGAGAACCATGGCTTCTCCAAAATTCATTTTCATGCAAAACACATGAGGATCATAGTTAAAAGTGTAGGTTCCTACTTTGGAGAGTGGACGGGTGGCCTGGGAATCTGCATTCCTGGTGTGGCCCCTTGTAATGTTTTATATCTCTGTTCCCTGGGAAGCACTGAATTTTTAATTTTTATTTAAGTTTAAGTTAGGTAGCAAGAATCCTATACCTAATTCTTTAGTACTGAATATTTGGGGATAAAGAATGGAGAGCATTGTATAGGAATAACTTATTACATTTTTCTTCTCTCCTTGCTCAGGGTCTAATATGTAAATTATGTTAAAAAATAACAAAAGATTTTTCAGTGAGAGAGAGGGAGAGAGAGACAGAGGTAGAGGGAGACAGAGACAGACAGAGAGAGAGAGTGAAAGAGAAAGAAAGAGAGATTACAGAGTTGTGGTAATATTTTATTTGTGCACCCCAATAAAACTTATCTGGGGATCAGAGAACAGAATCAGCCACCAAATTAGACATAGAGGTCAGGCATGATGGCACATGCCTTTAATCCCAGCACGAGTTAACCATAGAGGTCTGGAGGTCTGTATAGACAGACAGGAAGTAATAGAGTTGGGCAGAAAGAGGAAGTGATGTAGCTGCATGGAGAGAGGAAGTAAGATGGCAGGGCACAGAAAGGTATGTAGGTGTGAGTATACAGGAAGTAGCTCTCTCTTGGGCTGAGGATTTCCTAGCAGTAAGAGGGCTTGGCTTGGTCTATTCCTCTGATCTCTCAGTTTTCACCCCAGTATCTGGCTCTGGGTTTTTTATTAATAAGACCTTTTAAAATTCATGTTACACCTGGCACCCCAACGTTTGTGGCACGAATTCATGAAAAAGCCACTTACCTGTGGCCTTACAGGTCCCAGCTCAAGCCTGAGCTGCATGTGGCTGGAGTTCCACCCCACATAGGCTGAAGTCCCTAACCAGCTGGATCTAGACAGCTGAATCTTTCACTTCTTCTCTCCTGATGGGTTGTGGGCTCTCTCTGGATCTCCATCTTGGGCTGATACCATACTAAGTAGCTGTCTTGAAACCTGCTTGGCTTCTGTTGTTCTTCACAGAGGAGTCAGCCTCACATCTGAATTGTCATTGTTGGCAAATTTGATAAGTCAAGTAAGATTTCTTAAAAGGAGAAATTAGTTAAAAGAGAATTTTCTAACATTTTTACAATGGAGGGAATTTGGTCTCTGTTTGATAACACATTAGGCGGTCTGAAAATGGAACAATTAAGGGAGAGAATAATTGATGATGGGATTTACATAATGTCAATTATGAATATTATTTGTTTGGTCATTTTTGTTTTATCTTTAAAAAGGTTGGTTAATTTGAGTGCCAAGATAAAAGTTTTAGAAAAACTTGTTAAAACAAATCATAGAGAAATTCCAACCCAGACAGAAGAATTTAGATGTGAATGAATCTCAGCATTGAATTATATGGTTACAGAGAAACAGCCTAAGGTTTTCAAACAGCCAACCTTAATCTATCTGGTAACCTTACAGGAACTGACAAATGCTCAAGGCTGTATATGAGCTAACTAGACTCCTGTGGAAATGTTAGATTTGAGGAGATTTAAAGAAGCTACAGTCTCATATGGTATGCATTCTCTGTTTGTAAAGCAGATGTTAGATCCCTCAAGACTGAGAAAGGTTTGGTTACAGCTGTCCTAGAGGCTGGTCCACAGTTACAATGGAGACCTGGTGGAAAGAGGAGGCTAAGACTATAGAACAACAATGTAGGGCTAGAGGTATGGAAATTTCCCAAGATCAACTTCTTGGAGAAGGTGATTATGTTAATATACAAAGACAATCTTTATATGATGACCACACCCTAATTCTATGCCACATGGCAACCTTGAATGCTTGGGACAGAATTGAAGAAGTAGGAACAAAAATTGAGTCATTTACAAAAGTTATACAGGGCCCAAAAGAAACCTTCATGGATTTCTTACAAAGGCTGTCTTCAGCAATAAATAGAATAATACCAAATTCAGAAGCTGGACAGATAATAATTGAATCTCTGGCTTTTGAAAATGCTAATGCACATTACAAAAGGGTAGGCCATTAAAGGCAAGATCAGCACCTTTGGAGGAATGGATCCAAGATACAATTAATATTGAATCTCATGACCATGATAATACTTGGATTGGAGAGGTGATTTCCAGAGGTTTGAAGAAAAATAAATATAAAAAATAATAATGTTGGATGTTTTAATTACAGTAAACAGAGTCACCTAAAAAGGGACTGTAAACAGAGCATTCCTAGAAACAATGTTTCTTCAAGGAACAATGGCAACAGAATGCCCCTCCCATCTGGATTATGCAGAAGGTGTGGTAAAGGCACACACTGGACTAACGAATGTAGATCAACAAGGGACAGACAAGGTAATCCTTGGCCTTTGCCATCAGGAAAATCCCTGAGGGGTCTCTTGCAGGCCCCCATGGCAAAATTGGTTTAGTTCTTTCCTGCCATCATAGAAGAAACCCCTTCTCAGAGCAATTAAAGAACCAAATGCCTATTGTAATAAACCACACTGCTTGGGGTGATAGAACAGCTACAGCAGAGAGAACAAAAAAATTCAGAAGAAACCAGAAAGCGAATTTTTTTTGGCAAACTTCCATAAATGAACAAAGACCAAAATTAAAAATATGAATAAATGATGTTATCATGGAAGGTCTTGTTACACAGGTGTGGATGCAACAATAATTGCACCAGAATCTTGGCATCCAAATTGGCCTCTTCAGGAGGTAAATGTTCAGCTGTTGGGGACTGGAACATTATCTCAAGTAAAATAGAGCACAAGATGGGTCAAATGTATAGGGCCAGAAGGGCAGAGAGGAATATTAAAGCTATATGTGGCTAATATAGCTATGAATCCATGGGGCCATGATCTATTACAACAATGGAATACCCAGATTAACATTCTTTCAACCTCAGAAACAAACCATAAACTAATGTATGTTTCTGGGAAAAATATTAGAAGGTCTTATTAAGAACAGTCACCGGCCATCCTGATTTTATAAAAACAGGGCACAACAGCTGCTGATCTTTCAAAGACACCAACAGCTCTACCTTTACAATGATTAATAGACAAGCCTGTATGGGTTCAACAATGGTCTTTAACAATAGGGAAACGACAGACCTTAGAACAGCTGGCACAAGAGTAGTTAAATGCTCAGCATATTGAAGAATCAACCAGCCCTTGGAATTCTCCTGTATTTGTTATTAAAAAGAAATCTGGTAAGTGGAGAATGGTAACAGACCTAAGAGAAATTAACAAAGTAATTCAGCCAATGGGCTCTCTACAATCTGGAATTCCTTTGTCTACTCTGTTATCTAAAAGATGGCCTCTTATAGTTATTGATTTAAAAGACTGTTTCTTCTCAATACCCTTACAATAAAAAATTATTTATTTACAGAGAAAGATTTGCCTTCATGGTGCCTACTTATAGTAATTCTCAGCTGGTTAAGAGATATCAAAGGAGGGTTCTCCCAAAGGTAATGTTAAATAGCCCAACCCTATGCCAATATTTTGTATGACAGCCATTGGAAGTAATATGTAAGCAGTTTCCTAAACCTATAATTTATCATTACATGGATGATATTTTACTAGCTGATTCAAATGCAGGTACTTTAGAAAGAATGTTTGAAGAAGTAAAGAAAATTTTGCCTTAAGATAAAAAGGTAGATTATTGAATCTACTTTTAAAAGGCAACTACTAATTTTAAATATTTTACATTGGATTGAACTTTTGTATATTGTATACAAATTATGTATATTGTTACAAATTTGAGATTGATTTATATAGATATAAGATAAAAAGGTAGATTATTGAATCTACTTTTAAAAGGCAACTACTAGTTTTAAATATTTGACATTGGATTGGACTTTTGTATATTGTATACAAATTATGTATATTGATACAAATTTGAGATTAATTTTGTTAGAAAATACTGTACATACAATTCTAATCTT
>CABHPH010064933.1:0-18475 GCA_902168325.1 Peromyscus nudipes
TTTTTTTTTTTTGCTGTAGAAACTTTTTTTTTGAATTTATTTTATTTTATTTTACAATATAATTCAACTTTACATATCAGTCATAGATTCCCCCGTTACCCCTCCTGCCACCCCGCCCCCCTCTCCCCGGCCCACCCCCCATTTCCATCTCCTCCAGGGCAAAGACTCCCCCGAGGATTGAGATCAACCTGGTGGGCTCAGCCCAGGCAGGTCTAGTCCCCTCCTCCCAGGCTGAGCCAAGGGTCTCTACTAAGCCCCAGGTTTCAAACAGCCAATTCATGCACTGAGCACAGGACCCGGTCCAACTGCCTGGATGCCTCCTAAACAGATCAAGCCAATCAACTGTCTCACCCATTCAGAGGGCCTGATCCAGTTGGGGGCCCCTCAGCCATTGGTTCACAGTTCATGTGTTTCCATTCGTTTGGCCACTTGTCTCTGTATTCCATCCATCCCTGGTCCCAACAACTCTTGCTCACATAACTGGGATTACAAAAAGACCATTTGCTTCATGTGTCTGTAGAGAACAGCAGAAATAAACATTTGGGAAGATTTATGAAATTTTATCCTGTTGGAAATGGTATATACTTGGGACATTTTATGGATGATTCATCCTTTTGCTTCAGATGTCTCATTTGTCCAGTGGTCTTTAGACTCCTTAGATGGATGCCTCTATTATCCTGAAAAGACAAAAACAAAACCCTGCCCTACCCTTCTTTTGGAGTTTCTTTTTTGGCAAGTTATATCTGAACAAATGAAAAGCAGTTGTTAATCTTACAAGTTAGTTTAGATTGAATAGTCACACTGTTTGATTAACTATCACCTCTTCTAATCAAGAAGTTTCTCTGTTTCAAATCTAATCTTTTTCAATTTTGATGGTATCTATAGTTTTTTTCCTCATGTACAATGTCATAGTTTTAACTTTGGTCCTTAACGATTTATAGAAGCTTGCTGAAATATTTGCTTTATGATTTCTACTGAATTTTTTTTTCTTCTAAAGCTGTTCTATCTTCCAGAGCAATATGATTTCTTACAATAGGCATTAGGCCTTTAATTGCTGTGGGGATTAGTTTCCCCCATGATGACATGGAATGGTTGAACCAAATTTGGCATGGGGGCCTGCAAGAGACTCTCCAAAGGCATTTCCTGATGGTAAAGGGTTACCTTGTCTGCCTCTTGTTGATCTACATTGCAATGTCAGCCTTTGCTGCATCTTCTGCATAGTCCAGAAGGCAAGAGTCTTCATTTTAGATTAGAAGAAATATTGTTTCTAGGATATCCCTGCCTACTATCTCTTTTTAGATGACCCTATTTACTACAATTAAAACATCTGACATTTTAATTTTTCTTCAAGCCTTGGGGAATCACCTGCCTATTCAAGGATCATCATGGTTAAAAGACTCGATATTGACTATAACTTGGATCCATTCCACTATGAATGCTAATCTTGCCTTTAAAAGCCTAATTACCATTTTCCATTGTGAATTGGCATTTTCAAAAGCAAAAGATACAATTATTATTTGTCTAGCTTAGGAATTTTGTATCATTCTATTTACAGCTGAAGTCAATCTTTATAAAAAAAATTCAGGGAAGGCCCTGGGTAAGTTTAGAAAATGACTCAGATCTCTTTCTGAGTTTTTTAATTCCGTCCTAAGCATTCAATGCTGCTGCATGGCATAGAGTCAGGGTGTGGTCATCATATAGAGACTGTCTTAGTACATTAGCATAATCTCCCTTAGAAAGAAGTTGATCTTGGGAGATTTCTATATCTCTTATCCTACTTCATTGTTCAATGATCCTTCCCTCATCTTTCCAACAAGTCCTCCACTGTAATTGAAGATCACATTCCAATACTGCTGTAATCAAGTCTCTCCAGTCTTGTAGGACAATTCTGTTACTAGTTGACCATGAATTTAACAGCTGCTTTGCAAGAGGTGAATGCATACCATATGAGACTATCGCTTCCTTAAGTCTCCTCAAATATAACATTTCCACAGGGATTCAGTCAGCTCTTACATAGCCTTGGGAATATCTGTCATTTGGGAGTTGTTCCTGTAGGGTGATAGAATAAATTAAGGTTGGTTGTTTCATAAGCTTTGGCTGTTCCTCTCTAATTTTATAATGTAATGGTGAAGTTGGTTCTCCTTTAAATTTTTCTGTCTTCATCTGAATATCTCTATTATCTGTATTAGTAACTTTTTCTAAGACTTGTCAGTCAAAATGAGTTTGACACTGTTATAGACTATGGGGACTTTTGAAGTTAGATTGAATGCATTTTCACATTATGATGTTTCTACAAGCCTGTAGAGGCCAGGGAATGAAATATGAGGTTTAAAAGAAAATGACTTCTATAAGGAGTGCCACTTTTAGGAAGCATGTCTCTGATGGAGTAGATATGGCCTTATGGGAGGAAGTTGTCACTGTGGGGATGGACCTTGAGGCCTCCTTTGTTCAAGCTATGCTCAGTGTGGTAGACAGTTTACTTCCTGTTGCCTGTGGATCAAGATGTAGGTATGTAGGGATATCAGTTCCTTCTCCAGCACCATGTCTGTCTGTATGCTGCCTTGTTGTGACATGATGATAATGCACTAAATCTCTGAAACTGTAAGTCAACCTCAATTAAATGTTTTCCTTTATAAGAGTTGCTGTAGTAATAGTGTCTCTTCACAGCAATAGAAACCCTAAGAAAGAAAGAAATTGGTCCCAGGTGCTGGAGTTTTGCTGTTATAGGCCTTACCACACTTTTGTTTGAAGGAATATCGACCTATTGGATTGTGAAGCAAGGCTCTACCATCATATGCAGACAAGTATTTTCCCTTTGAAATACAGTCTTTGGCTTGTGTCTTAGTTTATTTTTTATTGCTGTGAAAAGATACCATGACCACGGCAACTCTTATAAAGAAAACATTTACTTGTGGTGGCTTGCTTACAGTTTCAGATGTTCAGCCCATTGTAATAATGAAGGTTAGCATGGCAACATGTAGGAAGATATAGCACTGGAACAGAGATTGCTATATCGCAGGCAAGTGGAGTCAATAGATGCTTTCAGTGGTATCCTGAGCATAAGAAATCTCAAAGCCCTCCCCATAGTGACACATTTCCTTCAATAAGGCCATACCCATTCCAACAAAGCTACATCTCCTAGTAGTGATAATGGGGCCCAATTACATTCAAACTAACCACATTCCATTCCCAGGCCCACATAAGTTTGTGACAATATCGTAATGCAAATTTCATTTAGTCCAACTTCAAAAGTCCCCATAGTCTATCACAGTCTCAACAATGTTTAAAAGTTTCAAGTTTGCCGAGCGTTGGTGGCGCACACCTTTAATCCTAGCACTCGGGAGGCAGAGGCAGGCGGATCTCTGTGAGTTCGAGGCCAGCCTGGTCTACCAAGTGAGTTCCAGGAGAGGCACAAAGCTACACAGAGAAACCCTGTCTTGAAAAACCAATAAATAAATAAATAAATAAAATAAAAAAAATAAATAAAATAAAAGTTTCAAGTTTCAAGTCTCTTCTGATATTAATGCAACCTCTTATGTGTAATCCCCAGTAGAACTAAAATGAAAAAACAGATCACATATTTCCAACACATAATGGTACATGATTACCATTCCTAAATGCAGGGAAGGGAGCACAGTGAGGAAATATTTGCCCAAAGCAAAACTGAAAGCCAATTGGGGAAACACCAAACGCTTTATCTCCATGTCTGATGTCAAAAATGCAGTTCAGATATCCAACTCTGTTCAGCTTTGTTGACTGCAAAACACTACTTTCTCTTGGTCTGGTTCCACTCTTTGCTAGCAGTTCTCTGTGGCAGGTATTCCACAATTCTGGCATCGCTAACATCTTGGGTTCTCCAAGGCAATTTAGGCTTCAATTTTGCAGCTTCACAAAATGGCCTCTCTAGTAGACCTCCATTCACAGACACCCCTGACACATGCATGGCCCTACTGGCTCTTCTTAGGCATGGAGGCAAATTCAATGACCTGTTTCTTCAGTCCTTCACTCTAAAGCCAGAAACACATGACCAAAGCTGCAAAGTTCTGCTACGTGCTTGTCATGGAACATGGCCCCCTCACTGAATTACATCTTCAACTGCCTTCACTGTCCTTCACTGCCTAAGCCTGACTGCCATGAAACCTCCTCTGTTGACCAGATTGGCCTCAAACTCAGAAATTTTCCAGGCTCTGTTTTCCCAGGGCTGGGATTAAAGGTGTGCCCCACCACATCTGGCTCTAAGCTTTTCCTTAGTTTTTCCCCACATGTTGGAAATTTAGCTGGATGGGATCTTGTCTTAAGGTCACAACTTTCTTTGTTGCATTTCTAATCTTTTTATATCCTTGACCACAGTACTTATTTCCACTACACTTTTTGGTGTTCCTTTACTCCTTAAATTTTACATTTTGTAATTAATCCTGCTTAGCTTGCTCCTTTTCATTATAAATCTTCACTAGAATTGTCACTAATAACCACTCTTCAGAGTCTATACTAGGCTATTTTGAGATTTCCTCTGTAAATGGAATTAATTTAAACCTCTTCACTTTAGCCTCAGGTAGACTCTTTGGACAATGGCAAAAGGCAGCCACTTTCTTCACCAGAATATCACAAGAATGATCTCTGGGCAACGTACTAAAATTCTTCTCCTCTGAATCCTTTTGAGTGAGCTCCCAATAGTTCAAATAACTCTTAGTACCACTACGTTGCATGTTCCTAGTAGTATGGCCCATTGAGCAGTGCTTAATGCATTCTGCTGTTTTTCTAATCCAAGGTACCAAAATCTAAATTCCTTCAAAGACATGGTCCAGCCTATCACTGCAGTACCGAAGTCCCTGGTACCAACTTCTGTCTTAGATAGGCTTTCTATTGCTGTGAAAAGACAGCATGACCACAGAAACTTTTATAAAGAAAGTATTTAATTGGGGTGGCTCAGGAACCCTCCAAATTATAGGATTAGCACATATCTCTCAATGGTAACCTTCTATGTATATTTTTAACACAGTTTGACTGGGTGACAAAGCATCCTCCAGCTTTTTACTGTCTGCAAGCAACACATTTCTACAGACAAAAATGTACATAGAATGAAAACAAGGGTGAAAATAATATTCTAAATGAATGGTATATGAAAGAATGAGAGTATCTATACTCCTATTTGGCTCAATAAACTTCAGAAAACAGAAGTAAAAATGATGTATCCTACTCAATAGATCATTCACCAAGAAGTAGTTAGGGTCTGCAAGAACTCCCACAAAAAAAGCACCATGCATGGTTGCAATCAGCAAGAACATTTTTTTAAATCTCAAGAGTAGAGGTACCAGTATACTGGGGCTGCACATCCTATAAAAACGCAAAATGTTGACCCTGAGAGAAGCTCCCAGGCTTCTTTTATACACAGCTGAAGGAATTCCTAAGACAGTGATAAAATTCTATTTAGGATTGGCGTATGCAAGTGACAATCATATAAGTCTTTTTCTAACTGGTTAGGGCTAGCAAGGCTGGGCTAAGCCTATAGATTTTCCATTCTTGGGCAAGTATGGACAAGTCCTAGACTTTATCCTTATTTTGTTTTTACCTGTGGGGGAGGGGTTTACCAAGGCTTAGTAAGTGTAGGAACTAAGGTCTAGTTCTTAACTGAGTTATTAGAAACCTGTCATGGTATTTGTATGGCCTTCTCAGAAGTAATATCTGCATATGCTTGTGTGTATGTGTATGTGTATATGCATGTATGTCTGTGTGTAACACATGCTAGTAAATCCAACTGCATAATGGTTGCTTAACATACAACCTCTTTTTGCTTCTTTCTTCGTTTTATCGAAATAAGGTATCACTGTGTAGACCTGACTGGTTTGACACTCACTATGTAGGCCATGCTGGCCTTGAACTCATGGAAATCTACCTGTCTTTGCTTCTAGACTGCTGGGATTACAGGCAAGTGCTATTACACCTGATTCCAAAATTTATTAATGAATTATTCATAACATAAATTGACAAGGAAGCTTCAGAGATAAACCACTTCAGCTAAGAGAGACTTAAAATACAAGTGTCTAGTGCTTCATCCAACAACTCTGGAGCACATATCCTTCGCAACAGTACACAAAGTTTTCTCTAAAATATTTCAGCTCATAAAACAGTCTTCATAAAGGCCAACAAATTGAAATGCTTCCTGTCTCATAAAATCAAATGTAATTAGAAATCATCAACAAAAGAAACAACAGAAAACATGGAAAGACATAAAGATTGTATGATCAATGAATAATAAAAATAAGACAACAAATTAGGAAAGAGACAGAGTGAAGAAAGAGATCAATAGGAGCAGGGGGATGACAAAGAGTAATAGAGGGTGAATGTGATCACAATGAATTGTTTACACATATGAAACTGAAAATAAAGTAACAACAGCAATGTTTAGGATTTAAGAACAGATAGAAGTATACACAATGAATAAGTTTTTTCCAAGAATGCACTGATCCTTAAACATAAAAATGTTAATAAATATAACATAACATATAAATAAAATGAAGAAAGAAACCCATTTAATAATTTCAAAAGATGCAAAAAATGACATAGGCAATATTGAATGTCTCCTTAGGATGAAAACTCTGCAGAAATTTGGAACAGGAACATACTGGTAAAGGTAATATATTACAGCCAGTAGATTATCAAAAGACATCACCTCTTAAATTTATGAAAAAGACAAGCACATCCCCTATCCCTCTTTTCTTCATCATTGTGCTTGAAACATTAGTAAAAGTAATAAATCAAAAGAAAGAAAAGGAACCATTCACAGTTTCTCTTTTTAATATAATGGAGTATGTACTTTAAAGAAAAACATAGAAGCACCTCACAGCATATCAGAAATTCAAGATGGGAACAATTTTACAGTTTAAAGTTTAGTTTGTGTTAGGCCTTTGTATTCTCTTTTTTAGGAATGAGTGTGTATATGCAGATTTATAATGTTATATGATTTAAGTGATGTAGAAAATGAAAATGTAAATGCAAGAGAAGGCATTAGAACAAGCACAGACCAAGTGATGGAGAAATTCTCATATTCTAAATGTCTTTGGTGGATAGCCCTGAGTATATTCAATTGACAATAATTGATGTTTGTTGGTAAGACATTGAAATAAAGACCAAAGACAGCTTTGATGAGCACTTAGGTGCACAGCATAAAAATAGCGTGTTCATCTGAGATGATTACTCAGCAGAGGAAGGAGGTCATCATCTCTAGTTGGAAGTTTTCCTGGGCCCTACCTGGTCCACAGCTGCTCAGACCCCAATAAATACACAGAGGCTTATACAAACTGTATGGACATTAGCTCAGGCTTGTTACTGACTAGCTCTCACACTTAAATTAACCCATAATTCTTATTTTTGTCAGCCACGTGGTTTGGTACCTTTTCTCAGTTCTGTTTTGTCATCTTGCTTTCTCTGTGTCTGGCTAGTGACTCCTGACTCAGCCCTTCCTTTTCCTAGAATTCTCTTGGTCTGCTTACCCCACCTTCATTTCCTGCCTGGCTACTGGCCAATCAGCATTTTATTTATCAACCAATCAGAGCAATATATTCATAGCATACAGAATGACATCCCATAGCACTTCTCCTTTTCTGTCTAATCAAAAAGGAATGTTTTAATTTTAACACAGTAAAATTACATATAACAAAACAGATATCAAGCAAGAATTACAGTTACAATATCTAGTCTATTTGTATTTGGCAAAATTAAAGAAAATATTATATTCATCCTATATTTGTGAGTCTAAAGTTTCATATCTAATTTGTCTTTTTCATAACCAAGGAAATTTATATCTATCTAGTCTTCTAATACATCAAAGACCTCAGAAGGATATAATATTACCTAAGTAAACAGGAAGAACAATGTAAGCAACTTCCAAAAATCTAGAATGACAGAGGCAGCTGCCTGCCTGGACAGTCATCCAAAATTCCTCATTAACATTGGAGCATCCATCTTCAGCCTATAGCCCTAAAGTCTCTAAGTCACTTCTCCATTTGTCCTAGAGAATGTCTGGCAGTCTCCTCTGTGAAGCAGGATCTTGCCTTGCAAAGTTCAGTGATCACCTTCCTATGGGTCCTGCATATACAGTTGATACATTTTGTCAAGCAGTACAGGCAAGAACAGTTTCTTGCCCAAATGGCTATTTTTGCCAAGAAGAAGATAAACTCTGTATGGAGTGTCTTTGATGCCCATCCTCAGCTCTGAAGTAAATTGGTGTTGCAAGGAGCAGTTATTTCTCATTGTACAGAATGTCTAAGTTATTAAAACATTTTAAATGCCATATTCTGTAGGTCTTTGAAGTGTTTGAAGATTACCTACCTAATTGAAATATATCTATGTATACCTAGAAAACTTAACTAACATGATTATCATAGATGACTAATTATTAATCTACTTAATTATGAATTACAATTTTAATGAGTCGCATAAACATAATATCTTATACAAGAGTAGAAATATACATACTGTATAACAAAATTAACTTTAAATTTGTAATAAACTAAAATCTATAGCAATGTAAAACATTTCAAACAAGGTGTTGCTTTCAAAAGTTGTTTCAATAATTAACCCTTATATTGTATCATATTTATTATTATCCGCTTTTTTGCTTTAGAAAGATATTTATTTATAATCAACCCCATTTAAATGAAAATAAACATTTATAAACCATATTTTGGGAATTTAGGTGTAGTGTCTCATACTACTTCCTGCTGTTTGAGGTTGCTGGCAGTCTAATGGGGATCCGGAGAAAATTAAGAATTATGGTCAAGTCCTGACTGGAATAGTCTGTGAGGCTACATTGTCTGAACCAGTTGCCTTGAAGTTTTTGTGGATGTTGGATTACCTGGGCCATGGTGTCATTGGAGACCTTCCAGGGTCTGATCAAATCTGATGTCATTTGGCCTAAGGCAAGTCAGGTTATAGCTAGGCAGGAAATTGAGGATAGACATGAAGAGTAGGAGAGGCAGGAGAGAAACTGCTACCTGCTGCCAGGAGAAGCAAGATGTAAAAGTAATGGTAAGGCGCTCGCGTTGTGGCAATGTATAGCTTTATAGAAATGGGTTAATTAATGATGTAAGAGCTAGCTAACAAGAAGCCTGAGCCGTAAGACCATACAGTTTGGAAATAATATAAGCCTCTGTGTGTTTATTTGGGACCAAGTGGCTGTGGGTTGCCAGTAGGAGAGATTCATCCCAACTGCAGGGCCCAGGCAGGACATAGGAAAACTTCTAGCTACAATCATCCCTCTAAGTGTTTTTCTCTGATTGGATTTCTATCATAGGTAGGAACATCAAGCACTATGAACTTGCACTCTAAGGCTTTATAACTAAGTAATAAATTTATCATTGTTCTGCTCAACACCCTACATGGTGTTGTTTCCTTGGTTTCAGAGGGTTTTGTGTTTTTGTTTGTTTTTTGAGAAAGAACTTAAGTATGGATAGGGAGAAGAAGAGGATCTGGAAGGACTTGTGGGGAAGGGAACAATATGATCAAATATATATTTAAGTTTAAAAATTGTGTTTTTTAATTAAGAATTTTTTATTCATTTTTAAATACCAACCACAGATTTCCCTCTCTTCCCTCTTCCTGCCCCTCCAGCCTTGCCCTCCAATCTACCCCCATTCTTTCCTACAAGAAGCTAAGGCCTCCCCTGGGGAGTCAGCAGAGTCTGGTATATACAGTAGAGGCAGGTTCAACCCCCCCCCACCACCACATCAAGGTTGTGCAAGGTGTCCCACCATAAGTACTGGGCTCCAAAAAACCAGCTCATGCATCAGGGATAGATTCGGATCCTATTTCCTTGGGGCCCTATAAGCAGATCATGATACATAACTGTCTTGCCTATGCAGAGGGCCTAGTCCAGACCCATGGAGACTCCACAACTTTTGGTCTAAAGTTCATGAGTTCCCACTAGTTTGGTTTGGTTGTCTCTGTAGGTTTCCCCATCATGATCTTGATGCTCCTTGCTCACAGAATTATTCTTCTGTCCCTTCAACCGGACTTCTAGAGCTCAGCCTGGTGTTTGGTTCTGGATCATCAGTTACAGGAGAAAAGCTCTATGATGACAGGGTATTCACTGATCTGATTACTGGAGTAAGCTAGTACAAGCACCCTCTCCACTATTGCTGGTAGTCTAAATTGGGGTATTTCTTGTAGATTCCTGGAAAATTCCCTAGCATACAGTTTCTTTCTATCCTCATGATGCCTCCCTTTATCATGGTATCTCTTTCATTGCTCTCCCACTCCATCCCTGTTGCAGCTCAGCCATGTTCTCTTCCCTCCATTCCCTAACCTGTATTGCCTGACTCATTCCCAGTTTACTCATGGAGATCTCATCTAGTTCCCCTTCTCAGGGTGATCCATGCATCCCTCTTAGTGTCCTCCCTGTTAGCTGGCTTTTCGGCGGCTCTCGGTAGTAGTCTGATTATCCTTTCCTTTACATCTAGTACACACTTATGAGTGAGTACATACTGTATTTGTCCTTCTGAGTCTGGGTTACCTCACTCAGGATTTTATTTTCTAGTTCCATCCATTTGCCTGCAAATTTCATGATGTCGTTTTTTACTGATGAGTAATACTCCATTGGGTATATGTATCACATTTTCTTTATCATCACTTGAGGGGCACCTAGGTTTTTTTCAGGTTTTGGCTGTTTTCAGGAATAATGCTGCTATGAACATAGTTGAGCATGTGTCCTTGTGGTATGAATGAACATTCCTTCATATATGTCCAAGAGTGGTATAGCTGGGTCTTGAGGAAGATGGATTCTCAGTTTTCTGAGAAACTGCCATACTGATTTCCAAAGTGGCTGTACAAGTTTGCAGTCCTACTAGCAATAGAGGAATGTTCTCCTTGAAGCACATCCTCTCCAACATAAGTTGTTATCATTGTTTTTGATCTTAGCTATTCTGAAAGATGTAAGATGGTATCTTGGGTCATTTTGATTTGTATTTCCCTGATGACTAATGATGTTGCGTAATTCCTTTAAATGTCAGCCATTTGAGCTTCTTCTGTTGAGCATTCTCTGTTTAGCTCCATAGCCCATTTTTTAATTGGATTGTTAGGGATTTTGACGTCTAGTTTCCTGAGTTCTTTATATATTCTGTATGTCAGCCCTCTGTCAGATGTGGGATTAGTGAAGATCTTTTCCCATTTTGTAGGCTGTCGCTTTGTTTTGTTGACTGTGTCCTTTGCTCTACAAAAGCTTCTCAGTTTCAAGAGGTCCCATTGATTGATTGTTTCTCTCAGTGTCTGTGCTACTGGTGTTATACTTAGGAAGTGATCTCCAGTGTGTTCAAGACTACTTCCTACTTTCTCTTCTATCAGGTTCAGAGTAACTGGATTTATGTTGAGGTCTTTGATCCACTTGGACTTAAGTTTTGTGCACAGTGACAGATATGGATCTATTTGCAATCTTCTACATGTTGACATCCAGTTATGTCAGCACCATTTGTTGAAGATGCCTTCTTTTTTTCCTTGTCCAGTTTTGGCTTCTTTGTCAAAAATTATATGTTCATAGGTGTGTGGATTAATGTCATGGTCTTCAGTTCAATTCCATTATTCCACATGTTGGTTTTTATGCCAGTACCAAGCTGTTTTTATTACTGTAGCTCTATAGTAGAGCTTGAAGTCAGGGATCATGATGCCTCCAGAGGTTGCTTTATTGTACAGGATTCTTTTGACTATCCTGTTTTTTGTTTTTCCATATGAAGTTGTGTATTGTTCTTTCAAGGTCTGTGAAGAATTGTGTTGGGATTTTGGTGGGGATTGCATTGAATATGTAGATTGCTTTTGGTAAGATTGCCATTTTTACTATGTTAATTCTACCTTATATGAGCATGGGAGATCTTTCCATTTTCTGATATATTCTTCAATTTCTTTCTTTAGGGACTTAAAGTTCTTATCATGCAAGTTCTTTGCTTGGTTAGTTAGAATTACCCCAAGATATTTTATATTATTTGTGGCTATTGTAAAGGGTGATGTTTCTCTGATTTCTTTCTCAGCCTATTTGTCATTTGTATATAGGAGGGCTACTGATTTTTTTGAATTAATCTTGTATCTTGCCACATTACTGAAGGTGTTTATCAGTAGTGGGAGTTCCCTGGTTGAATTTTTGGGGTCACTTATGTATACTATCATGTCATCTGCAAATAGTGAAAATTTGACTTCTTCCTTTCCAATTTGTATCCCCTTGATCTCCTTTTGTTGTACTATGGCTCTAGCTAGAAGTTCAAGTACTATATTGAATAAATATGGGAAGAGTGGACAGCCTTGTCTTGTTCTTGATTTTAGTGGAATTGCTTTGAGTTTCTCTCCATTTAATTTGATGTTGGCTGTTGACTTGCTGTAAATTGCCTTTATTATGTTTAAGTATGTTCTCTCATTCCTGTTATCTCCAAGAATTTTATCATGAAGGGATTTTGGATTTTGTCATAGGCCTTTTCAGCATCTAATAAGTTGATCATGTTGTTTTTTTTCTTTCAGTTTGTTTATATAGTATATTACATTGACAGATTTTCATATGTTGAGCCCTTCTTGCATCTCTGGGATGAAGCCTACTTGATCATGGCAGATAAGATGTTTTGATGCTTTTTCTTGGATTCAGTTTGTCAGTATTTTATTGCGTATTTTTGTATCAATGTTCATGAGGGAGATTAGTCTGTAATTCTCTTTCAGAAATGAAAAGGAGACATAATAACAATCAATGATGAAATACAGAGAATCATCAGGTCATACATCAAAAACGTTTACTGCACAAAATTGGATAATCTAAAAGAAATGGACAATTTTCTGGATAGGTATCACATACCAAAATTAAGTCCAGACCAGATAAACAATTTAAATAGTCCTATAACCTCCAAGAAAATGAAACAGTCATTAAATGTCTCCCAACCAAAAAAAAGCCCAGAGTCAGATGGTTTCAGTGTAGAATTCTACCAGAATTTCAAAGAAGAGCTAATATAGTATACTTCAAATTGTTCCACACAATAGAAACAGAAGGAACATTACCAACCTCTTTTTATGAGGCTACATTTTCCCTGACACCCAAACCACACAAGGATGCAACAAAGAAAAAGAATTAAAATGTGTTTTAAATAAATAATATTAAAAAGGAAGTGACGTATTTATATTGTATTATCTGTTTTGGTCTATAATACTTTTTCATGCTCAGCAGTATATTTATATCTTTATTCCTAATGAGGTATATAAGTATAGATCATTTTTTAAATTGTATGTTTTATTGAATGAATATCCTCAGGTTTATTTATCTACTTTCTCATTCTCATGATCATTAATTATTCTCATGGATAATTAGGCATATTCAACTTTCTTTAATTACTTACAATATAGTAACAAACACAATTTTTTGGGTGTGGTGAGCTTTATTAATGGCATTCAAGACTGTAGGGATCCCTAAGCCCCTCCCTTCCTTCTGGGGTTCTGGAATGAAAACTGGGAGGGAGATGCTCTGTGTTGGGACTGAGTTGGGACAGGGACTCCTTCACAGCCCAGGACCTTTCTTGCTCTTGTGTTCTTGCTTAGGGAGTGGTCCAGGGCTTCTTACTCCTTGCAGGCCATGTAGGCCATGAGATCCACTGCCATGTTGATGTAGCTATAGTATTCCTTATAATACCAAGAAACAAACCTTACAAAATTGACATTGAGAGCACTGCCAGGCCCAGCATCAAAGATGGAAGAGTAGGTATTACTTTTAAAGTTACAGGAGACAACATGATGTTTAGTGTAACCTGAGATGTATTTTAGTGGGCCCTAGTATGCCTGCTTCACAATCTTCTTGATGTCATCATATCATATATGGCACCTTTCTCCAGGTGACATGTCAGATATATGTCAGACTTTTTATAGATAGGAACACAGAAGGCCATACCAGTGAGCTTCTGGTTCAGCTCTGGGATGACCTTGCCACAGCCTCGGCAGCATCAGTGAATGCAGGCATGATGTTCTGGGCCATCACACCACAACATCTAGAAGGGCCATGCACAATTTTCTTGGTGGTGATGATGGCATGGACTGTCATCATGAGTCCTACCACAATGCCAAAGTTGTCATAGATAACCTTGGATATAGGAGCTAAACAGTTGATGGAGCAGGAAGCATTGCTTACAATCTTGAGTGAATCATCATACTTCTCATGGTCCACACCCATCACAAACATTGGAGAATCAGCAGAAGGGGCAGAGATGATGACCTTTGGGGCCACAATTTTCAGGTAGCTCCAGGCCTCTCTACTGGTGAAAACACCAGTAGACTTCACAACATACTTGGCACCAGCGTCATCCCATTTGATGTTGGTGGGATCTTGCTCCTGGAAGATGCTGATAACCTTCCCATTGACAACAAGCTTTCTATTCTCAACGTTGACTCCTAACTGGAAGTGGATCCAAGCAAAGGGAAAGAAGTGCATAGCTGTCAAAATGGCTGAGAGGAAGTGGAGTTTTGAGGAGCTCTTTGACATCAGACACTGAGATGCAGAGTTTGGAGTTCTCCTAGCTGGTTTTCAGTCTTGTTTTGGTACAGTATTTCTTCTCTATCATCCTGTCCTCCATTTTGGAAGAGTAATGTTTGTCCAGGTGGATTTCATTCTTGTTTTGGTGCAGTATTTCATCACTATCATCCCTGTCCTCCATTTTGGAAGAGAAATGCTTGTCCAGCTGGTTTTCAGTCTTGTTTTGGTACAGTATTTCCTCACTATTATCCCTGTCCTCCATTTTGGAAGAGTAATGTTTATTATGTGCCATTACATGTTGGAAGAATGTGATCTGCTTCTTGATTTTGATTTTACAAGGGGTTATAGTTAAGAGATTAAATTAGTTTCTGAAGAGACTTAGAACTTTGGACTCTTAAACAAGGTTGAGATTGGTAGACCACAGGGATATTTGAGGTTGGACTGAACATATCTGATATGGCTGCAAGTTTATGGGGGCCAAGAGGTATAATGTGGTGTTTGAATTAAAATGGTCACTATAGGCTCATAGGGAAGGACACTATTAGGAGGTGTGGCCTTGCAGGAGTAGGTGTGGTCTTGTTGGAAGAAGTGTGTTAGTGGGTTCAGAGTTTGAGGTTTCAGAAACTCAATCCAGGTTCAATGTTATTCTTTCTTCCTGCTGTCAGCCGATCCAGATGTAGAACTCTCAGCTCCTTCTCCATCACCATGTCTGCATGTATGTGGCCTTCTTTCCTGACATAATGACAATGGACTATACCTTTGAACTTTAAGCCATCCCCAATTTAATTATTTCCTTTATAACAGTTGCTGTGGTCATGCTGCCTCTTCAGAGCAATAGAAACCCTAACTAAAATAAGAGCTGACCACTCTGGGCTTAACCCTGTGAGAAGCTAACTCTCCCACTGCCAGAACTTATTAGTTGTCTATCGTTCTTTTTCTAGGGGTGGAACTTTGGCATTTCTACCTTCTGTGTTAGCATGTCCACTGATATTGTCATTGTTCTGTGTTGATATTGTGTTCCCCAATATATCGTGCACCCTAATCAATTTATCTGGAGTCAGAGAACAGAACAGCCACTAGACAGAAAAAGAGGCCAGAAAATGGTGGCACTCACACCTTTAATCCTAGCCTTCTGGAGGCAGAGATCCATCCAGATCTCTGTGAGTTCAAGGCCACATTGGAAACAGCCAGGCATGGTGACTCACGCCTTTAATTCCAGGAAGTTATGGCAGAATGCAGAAAGGTATTTAAGGCATGAGGACCAGGAACTAGAGCTGGTTAAGCTTTTAGGCTTTTAGCAGCACTTCAGCTGAGATTCATTCTGGATGTGGACTCAGAGGCTTCCCATCTGAGGAAACAAGACCAGCTGAGAAATTGGTGAGGTGACGTGGCTGTGGCTTGTTCTGCCTCTCTGATCTTCCAGCATTCACCCCAATACTTGACGTCAGGTTTGTTCTTATTAATAAGACCATTTAAGAATTCTGCTACATTGTTCTGGTATTGTTTATGTGATTATTTCTTGGAAAGGCAGTTTCACAGCAGACTTCCTAATATTATGGTTCTTTTTGCCCCCTCTTTTGGTGGTTTGAGTAGGTGTGGCCCTTACAGACTTATGTGTTTGAATGCTTGGCCTATAGAGAGTTGCAGTGTTAGGAGGTATGGCCTTGTTACAGTAGGTGTGGCCTTGGTGGAGGAAGTGTGTCACTGTGGAGGTGGGCTTTGAGGACTTATATGCTCAAGCCATGCTCAATGTGGGACACACAGTTTACTTCCTGTTGCCTATGGATCAAGACATAGAACTCTTCAGCTCCTTCCCCCGCACCATGTTTCCCTACATGTTACCCTACATTACAATAATAGACTAAACCTCTGAACTATAAGGTAGCTCCAATAAAATGTTTTCCTTTGTAAGAGTTGCCATGGTCATGGCGCCTCTTCACAGCAATAGAACCTTAACTAAGACACTCCTCTTTCATCATGCTCCCTAGCATATCAGAAATGACAGTGCCATCAGATGGTTTTCAAGGACAAAGGCAGTTGTGAAGTACAGACAGCCTGAGCCTATGTGACAAACTGTGTTTGCTGTAAATGGCAGAGCTGGAGAATGGGCCTGCACAAACTTTTTGGAGCTAGACAACTACACAGTGAATGAGTTCCAGATGCTGAACATGGAGCTACATTATTTGCATTTGCACTGCAAGATTTTTCATTTATTTTGCTATTCTTTACTTCTTTCATTTTGGAGCAAGACATATATTTTTTGTTCTTTATTTTGTAAGAGCTTCAAGTTAAGGAACTTTTGATTTTTAAAGAGTCCTTGAATTTTTAATTGCTTAAAATTTTCAAGAGTATGGTACTTTAAAATTTTGGGTGTATTTTAGGTGGTAATGTTAAAATGAAAGCTCAGGGACAGGGAATAGAAAAATTATCTCTTTAAGTGAAGTGTTTGTGTGGTAAGTTGACAAATGGAATGTCCTAGTTATGAAACTGGCATATTGACACAAAATAGGATCCCCTAAGAAGTCCCAATTGAATATGTTTATTAGTTTATCTTATGGAGATATCTCTGAGGGATTATATTAATTGTTAATTGATGTAGGTGACTCCGCTTACTTAGGGCATTGCCATTTCCCTGGGCTAGTGATCTGGAGCTCTATAAGAAAGTTATCTAAACAATTACCTCTGAGAGGTCAAGTGGGGAAGCCAGTAAAGCAGGGTCCTCTCATAGTATTTTAGCTCTTGCTTGAGTTCCTGCCATGAATTCTGTCAGTAATGGACTACGAAAAAGTGTCATGTGTCATACATATATATGTATAATTCTGGCCTTTTCCTGTCACATTTTGTTTTCTCCCTTCCTTCATGTGAGCTTCCCCCTCTTCCATACATCCCCACCTCCATTACATTCCATATAGATGTATAGAGTCATTAAGCTATTTATCAAGCACTCAAACCATAAGCCGCAATAATCTATTCTCTCTTAGTATCACATAATTGAAACAGAGTGACTTGGAGAACTGAATTTCAGTAGAAAGAAACTAGAAGCCCTCTATGAAATAAGATATATGATATTAAAATAAAATAATTGACAAAGGCCTCTCTACCACCAATGAAAGTGTTGTATGTTTATTGGGGCATTAGTTACAGGATTCAGTACATGGGAGACCTAGCCATGCTACAACAGATAAATGGATTGTGAAACTGAGACAGATACACAGCACATTATTCCTCAGTGGTTGAAAGTGCAGAATTGTTTCCTTGGATAAAATATGGGTGGAGTTCTGCCCAATACTTATGCACTGAAGTTTGTATAATCACTCAACATATAACCACTAGCTAGACAATAAACATTTAAATTATAAGCGTTTGAAGATTTTTGATACTCAGATCTTTAACATTCTGCACTCTATCCCAAAGTGTCATGCACATTTCATAATGTAAAACTCAGATAGTCCATCTTCAAGAGTCACAAAATACTTTACATTTCCAACACTGTTTCAAAGCCCAAGTTCAATAGGAGGGCAGGATAGAGGATGGAATTTGGGGAAGGTTATGTATAACACTATAGGCCTTGTGAAAAGCTGTATGGAAACCCACTACTTCCTAAAATAGATACATATATTAGTGGAGTTCCAATTTAAATGGAGTGACCATTTAACTCAAGTGGAAGTAAGATCAACATAAGGAGAAAATTATTGTAAAACCTCATTAACATATGAAATGTATTTTAAAGTGTCAATACATACAGACAGACTATATAATGTGATGGTGGTTACTAAACCTTTGTGGTAATAGAAAATGGAAAAATGTGTAAAAATATGAAGTAACAAATACATAAGAAATAAAAGTAATTTACAGCACAAGATCTCTATGTAGTAATAATGCATTGCATTCAGAACTTTCTCCTAAAGCAGCTTTAGCTATGTGGAGTGAAAGGAAATTTACATATATATGTGTGTGTGTGTGTGTGTGTGTGTGTGTGTGTGTGTGTGTGTGTGT